>JAEQBA010004536.1:0-136868 GCA_019434445.1 Phalangium opilio | reverse complement strand
TTTAATGATCGAAAATAAAAAGCGCGTTAATCGCCGATCTCTTTACCAAATACAGCCATCATAGATCTTTGTCGGTCTTCTTTTTAGTCCAAAATTTATTTCATAAAAATATCCGCGAAATATCTTTAAACTCTAAATACATAATTTTATTCCGCCAAATTCGCGATAAAATGCAAGTTAATTTTTTGTTTAAGCAAATCGATCCTCTTATTGGAAATTTATACAAGACAGTTACGCCGACGCGACTAAAAATCCTTATTCTTACTTATTATTCGATTTAAGTCAGAATTGTCCAGACGAATGGAGAATTAGAACTAATATTTTCCCGGCGATACGAACGTTGTATACCAAAATAAATAAAAGAAAGTAGGTATTAATAGACGCCTTCATTTACACTATGACTTCGAAACGTAATGATCGTCCAAAAAACGAAACTAAAACTGTCAAATCTTAGCCAAGAAAAATATAGATTTAATTAAAGTCTTAGCGCGATTAAAAAGGAAACAACGATTAGGGATTTTAGAAAAGGCTAATAGAGAATTGATAGAAACCCTCGGCGAAGTCGCGTTGAATACTTTAAACGGAAACGTTCGATTAAGTCCGAAAATTTTCCAGAAATTGTCTAAACATAAAAATCAATTAAGAAAATTAGCTAATAAAAAATCAATTGGAAATTGAAACGTTCTTCGTTAATTAATCAAAAAGGTTCGGGGATATTTTCTTTGCTTTTACCGGTAGCGGCGTCCGTTATTGCCTCGTTATTCGGTTCTAGAAAATAAAGTACGCGCGAAAGATGACTTTAATACCTCTCGGAGAGAATCAAGAACCTCTAACGAATTCTACAACGAGGGAACTCGATTCGTTGACTGACAAAGAAGAAAATTATAATATTTTGTCGCATATGGAAAACGAAATGAGGCAGATTTTAGCGAATACCGATTTAGACGATAAGACGAAATGGATTCTGTACGATCAATTAATGCAAAGATATCTAGCGTTAACGAAAAATAAATTTCCCGAGTACGATAATAATTTGCAACCTTGGATAAATTTGTTCTCTATGAAATATAGAGGGCGTGCAAAAGAAATTTTAAATTATTTAATCAATAACGAACGACGAGTTAGGTGGTCTGACAGCGACGGCTCTGTCTATATAAACAGCAAAAAGATCCCAAAGAGCGACATTAGCGAATTGGTTTATTACACTATCAAGCTCATTGACAACGGAAACAACGCTTCCAAAATACCTCCTCCGATCGGTTGGCGAGAGTTCGATCCTTATATCGAAGATTACGTGAACAAACAATCAGGTGTACCTAACAATCAGGTGTACCTAACCTCTCACCGTCGAATTTATTAACTACACCCTTAAAACGTAAAACAGCCGCGATTCCGGTAGCAACGCCTAATTCATTGCCGATTAAAAAGAGACTAAGAAAGAAAAAAGGTACTCCGAGAACCCCTTTTAATTCTAGGTTAATTTTAAAAAGTCCTCTCGACGGGACCCCGGGATCAGCTAAGGAAAAAGTTGATAAAAAGGGAGGATGGGTGACGTATCGGTCGACCAAGAGAATGTCTTGAAAGAAGTATATTTCGACGTTTCGCATCCGGCTTCTTTTTCCAGTATCGAATCTTTATACAAAGCGGTGAAAGATAAGGGAATTTCGAGAAAAAATGTTCGAGAATTTTTAGAAGGGTCCGAGGCTTATACTTTACACAAAACAGCTTTAAAAAAATTCCCGAGACGTAGAATACCCGTTACAAACATCGGTGATCGATTCGAATTGGATTTGGTCGACATGAAATCTTTAGCTAAATATAACGATAATTTCAATTTTTGCTAATGGGCCTCGACTGTTTTTCTAGAAAAGGTTACATCGTCCCTTTAAAACGTAAAAGCGCCGACGAAGTTTTGGACGGGTTAAAAATTATGTTCCCCGACGAAAGAAATTCTCCCAGGCATATTTATTCCGATTCGGGAAAGGAATTGGTTAATTTCAAAGTAAAGAAATTTTTTAAAAATCGGAAAATTAAATTTGATTTAATGACTTCCGAACCGCACCACGCGCCCTTTGTCGAAAGGTTTAATCGAACTATCAAAACTAGAATGTATAAATATTTCACGCATTATAACACGTTTCGCTACATGGACCAAATTGAGAATATTCTGAATGCCTATAATTTGGCCTATCATTCCAGAATTAAAATGACGCCGAATGAAGTTAATCCGTCCAACGTTTTAAAAGTTTATAAAAATATTTACAAAATTAACGATAAAACTAAGAAAGAAAAGAAAATAATTCCCGCGAAATTCAAAATTGGAGATTACGTTCGAGTTAGTAAACTCAAATTCGTCTTCGCTAAAGGATTCGAAGCCCAATTCTCCACGGAAGTATTTAAAATTGTTAGCGTTTTAGATACTCAAACTCCTCATTTATATAAATTACAAGATCTGGAAGGAAAGGATATAAAAGGGTTCTTTTACGGTCCCCAACTCATTAAGTGCTCGGTACCTCACACATTCAAGATAGAATCCGTCATTAAAAAGAGGAAACGTCGAGGGAAATTGGAATATTTCGTTAAATTTTTGGGTCTATCTAAAAGTCAAAACGCTTGGGTTTTAGCTGAAAATAACGAAAAAATCTGAATTTTATTTAACCTTGCCTAGCGACTCGTCTATGGATTATTTCCCGTCCAATAAAATTTCGTCTTTTATTACCAAATTACCTACTCCCCTTAATTTAAACGGGGAGTGGGAAGTGGCCTTGGTCGAAATAATTTACACTCACAGTTTCTTTAACGTTTTGAAAGAAGACGATGAGGAAAGACGAGCGCGAAAAAGGAAATAGAGTTAGCCAAGCCCCGGAAGAAAGGATTGAAGAGCGTGGACGTGAAATCGACGTCCAAGGGAGAGGTAAACAAGGACTCGAGAGAGACGAAGAAAAAGAAAGAGGAGGAAGGGCAGAAAGAGGAGAAAGAGGAGAAAAAAAACCAGTAGCGAAGGCCGAACGAACGAAGAAGTATATTTCATTGCCAATATTCCTGCGGGAAATTATCAATCGCTTAACCATTTACTTCAAGTTATTAACGATACGGACGTATGTCAATCGGCTTCTTTACGTTTACATTACGACGAAGTTAGCGGCCGTGTTAAATTGAGACACGGGAATGTTTTATCGCCCGACGTGTCACGCTCATTAAGTTTGAGTCGACACATCACGGCTATTTTAGGGTTCGGGGATAACAAGCGTGTTCAAGGTACTAGCAAATATTCCGCCATTCTTGATTTCCACGTTCCTTCGGAATTGTACGTATACAGCGATATTGTAGAAAACCAAATTGTCGAAAATTCGACAGTTCCATTATTAAGAGTTATTCCCGTCGGTTACGACAAAAAGCACGGGTCAATCTTCGTCAAAACTTTCGACTCGCCACATTACGTTCCCTTATCGAAAAAATATTTCGATACGTTGACCATAGATATAAGGAATCATCTTGGTCAATTAGCGCCATTTCAGTTCGGAACTTTGTCGTGTAAATTACATTTAAGATGCGTAGAACAGCGGCTTTAGAGTATCATAAGCATAGCTGTTACGACGCTTATTATTTAAATCAAGCGCAAACGGGAGAAGGATTAAGTAATCGCGTGTATGTTGGGAAAGCCTACCAAAGGGGTTTTGGGACGGGTCAAACCGGTTTTGGAATTGGGTCCGTTCTGGGACGATTCGCGAGATATGTTGCGCCTTTCGTAGTGAAGGGGCGAAGTTTGTCGGCAAAAAATTATTAGGGACTTCCCATAAAGTTCTCGGCGACGTGGTTCAGGGAGAAAACGTGAAAGAATCGATTAAACGACGAGCGAATGAAACTTTAGAAGATGTTCAGAAACAATACGGTTCGGGAATTAAAAGAAAGAGAAGAAGAAAATCGAAGAGTACCGTTAAACCGTTAAAAACTGTAAAAAAGAAGAAAAAGACTATAAAACGACGAGCTAAGAACGGTTTAAAATTAGTTCAACGTAGCCTCGGGTTCAAGACGCCACGCGATATTTTTTCCAAGTAATTAAAATACAAAGATATTTAAAAAAAATGGGTGAAGTAATTCTTCCACCGTTAGATTTACATACTATTCCCTCCACTCAAACGTCGATTGAAAATATAAAAACCATTTCCTATCAGCCTTTGACGTCTTTAAAAGGTAACCAACCTATAGAATTTGAAGTTGCCGGAACTGGAAATGAGTATATCGATCTTTCGTTAATAATGTTATACACGCGTAATAAAATTACAACCGCTTCCGGAGGTAATCTAACAGATAGCGACGTAGTCGGTCCAGTGAATAATTTCGGACATAGTCAGTTCGAAAGAATAGATATGTATATCGGAGATTGTCTAGTAACGCCTTCAGCCAATATGTACGCTATTAGCGCCATGATTTCAACTTTGACGACGTACGGCTCAGACGCCTCGAAATCTCATTTGCAAGCGGGGATGTTTTTCAAGGATACGGCTTATAATATGGATTCGGTAACGAAGAACGAGGGGTTCCTGAAAAGAAAATCATTTTGCGCCAAATCGAAAGAATTCGAAACTTATTTTCCACTCTGTTTAGATTTATGCAATATCCCTAAATTTTTAATTAATGGCGTATCTCTGAGATTCAAATTGTATAGAGCCAAATCCTCTTTTTGTCTCATGGGTACAGCGCCCACTACCGGCGACGGGTATAAGAACGAAATTCTGGAAGCGATTTTGTACGTTCCGAAAGTGCAATTAGCGCCTAAAATATTAATAGCTCACGAGAAGGCTTTGGAAATTAAACCGGCTCAGTATAATTACACTCGTACAGAAACGAAAATATTTACCGTTTCGTCGAATATTCTAAGCACTTCTATTAACAATATATATTTAGGAAAAAACCCTCATAGGACTTTAGTATGCTTAGTCGATCACGAAGCGTACAATGGTGATTTGACGTTAAATCCATTTAATTACGAACATAATAACGTCAATTACATTACTCTTTTCCTTAATTCCGAACAATTTCCATCGAAACCTCTTAGACCTAACTTTCAGAAAGGGTTATCCCTCAGATCTTATTACACGCTTTTCACGGGTTCTGACACTCATTACAGCGACAAAGGAATTAATATTAGTTTAGAAGATTTTGCTGGTGGATACGCTATTTATTGTTTCGATTTAAGTCAAGATAATTCGGCTAGCCCGTGACGTGGCACCACGTACTTATCACCAACGTTAACGCCCTCAAAACGTCGCTCGACATCACGTCACGCACGTCGACAAAACGTCGTAGTGTATAGTAGGCTTAAGTAAAGTAAATGTATTTCACCGGCGGCCGCGAGCGACCTCCCACTTATGCTACACCTCTCATGTCTCTTCACAGAGTCAAACTCAACAGGGTCTTCTTTCCCCGCTGTTTTTGCCAAGCCCGTTCCCTTGGCTGTGGTTTTGCTAGATAGTAGATAGGGACAGAGGGAATCTCGTTACTCCATTCATGCGCGGCACTAATTAGATGACGAGGCATTTGGCTATCACAAATCTTTAATATCAGAAATAATCGCTCTGAGGGGTGAGAAAGTGGAAGAGGCATCTAATCCGTCCCCCTTACAAGTAACCCGTATCAAAACGGTTAAGGTATACCACATATTTGACATAATTATATATTTTTTCCATTAAGGGCTACCAATACCGGGTTTAGACCCGCTAGAAGACCAGAGCCGGTAAATACCTCCCCATGACCCCGGTTGGAATTAAAGCAAGGCCTATCATGGGAAGTAACTAAAAATAGATAAATAATAATAATAATAATAATAATAATAAAAAGCTTTATTGGGATATGCTCATCAGTAATAAATTACTGGTTTGCGTGAGCGTCCTAAATTAATTTAAAATACAGATTGAAATCAAAGTACAATTAAAATATGTGATTGATTTAAAATTCATCAAAATTAGGATTGAGTTAAAAGATTTGAGAATGAATTAATTTAAAACTCAATTGAAATTGGAATTAAGTTGAAAACATAAGAATATGTATTGATTACAATGCGTTATAAAGTATAGACGTTAAAGTAGTTATTCATTTATCATTTCCTTTTTTATGTGCTCTGAAATTCTATCTTTAAAAATACTTAATGAAGTTAAAGTTTTTAAGTCCGTTGGAATTGCGTTCCAGAGTTTAGTTCCAATGGATTTGATGGATTTACTGGTCCATTTATTTTCCGGTTCTCTTACGAAGTTGACAAAGCTACCTCTTGTTGGGTACTTATGGTTATGATTTCGGGCTGATT
This sequence comes from Phalangium opilio, assembly GCA_019434445.1. Classification (NCBI taxonomy): domain Eukaryota; kingdom Metazoa; phylum Arthropoda; class Arachnida; order Opiliones; family Phalangiidae; genus Phalangium; species Phalangium opilio. The sequence continues at coordinate 130,564 of JAEQBA010004536.1, read as the reverse complement.
GAAATAGGTCTAGAATGTATTCAGGTGCTTTACCATTATATATTTTAAACATTAGGGTTAGTAAATGTATTTTTGCCATTTGTTCTAGGTTGAGCCATCCTAGTTGGTTTCTAGATTCAGTAGCCGATGACCTCCTAGGTTTATGATTTATAGCCCTAGCGGCGTTATTTTGAAGTATTTGTAATTTTTTCAGCTGACTCTTACGTGCGTTGTTATAGAAAATGTCTGCAAAATTAAAAATGGACTGAATGAGTGCATTGTATAATATCCGCAGAGTGTGCTGGTCGAGATACGAGTAGAATGGTCTTATAAGCCAACTACGTTTGTTTACTTTCTTGTATGTGTAATCAATATGGGCTTTAAATGTGAATTGTTCATCAAAGTATAACCCTAGGTGTTTGAAGGATTTGACTCTTTCAATTTTGAGTAGACCTAGAGAGTGTAAGTGACTTATGTTCTGTCTTTTTTTGTCTGTAGGTGAGAAGATCATAAAAACCGTTTTTTTCACATTGAATATCAGACCCTTCGATTCTAGTTTTAATATTAAGGCATTAACGTCACGTTCTAGCTTAGTGATTAGGTTCATAATATCATAATCAGAGTCCACTAGGGCATTATCGTCGGCGTATTCAATGGATGTGGCGGAGGTAAGACAATCATGGTTATCTCTGATATAGAGGTTGAATAGCAGGGGTCCTAGGATACTACCCTGCGGTACTCCTAATGTTATGTATCCTATTTTTGAGTAGACATTATTTACAAAGACCCTTTGGTTACGATTTTCTAAATATGATCGAAACCATTCCACTGCCTCAGGACCAATACCTGCTTCCAACAGGATTTGTAATAATAGTTTGTGATTCACGCAGTCAAACGCCTTTGAGAGATCGATAAAGACAACTCCCACATATTTCTTATTTCCTAGTCCATCAAGTATTCGTTCATGCAGGTTAAGGGTGCAGTATTCTGTGGGCCCGAATGAAGCCAGACTGCATTTTGTATAAAATATTATTATTTATGGAATACGTAATCAATTGGTCGTGCACACAGCGTTCAAGTATCTTGGATAATGTTTGCAGAATTGAAATACCGCGATAATTACTTGGATCTTGAGCGTTTCCAGTTTTGTATAAGGGAATCACTTTTGCTTCCTTCCATGCCATGGGGACTACCTGACTGGTTATTGATAAGTTGATTATCTTTGTTAGTATTGGTGCTATAATTATTGCGATGCCTTTGATGAATGCCACGGACAGTCCATCTGTGCCACAGGATTTGCTACTACGTAGATTTTTTAAGTAATTAAAAACAGTTTCCACACTAACGTTCTGAATAGTGAATGTCTTTCGTAGTTTGGGTTGGTCATTATATGGAATTTTAAGAGAAGTCTGTGCATGGGCGTTTATAAAATAGTCATTCATGGAATTAGCAATACTAGATTTGTCATGTACAATATCATTTCCAATTTTGAGAGATTGGATTCCACTATTTTTGCTAGTTTTGAGGTGTGGTTTTAGGGCACGCCAAATATCCGCCGACTTCGCTGCGTTATTTATCCTTTGGCGGAAATAATTTGCTTTGGCTGATTTAACCATGTTTGTAACCTGATTTCTGAGAATACGATAGTTTTCAACCCATAGGGGTGACACTTTGCATTTATTTTTTGCGCTATCACGTAAGTGCATTATATGTTTGATAGTATTGTTAAGCCAGGGTGGGGGATTTGTGAATTTACGTTTACTAATCAAGGGTGCGAACTTGTTTAGGTGGTTAGTTATTGTTGTGTTTAATATGTTGACACCTTCATTGACTTCGTTAAATGTTCGATTCTGAAGACTAGTTGAGAGGCTAAATATGAAGTTGTCAACATCCATGTTTTTAATGTCTCTAACTATCGATATAGTTCTGTTGACACGAGGGCAAGTCTTTTTCCTTATGCAGAATACAATATCGTGGTCCGATGCCCCACACTGAATTATACCACTCTGTGTGATTCTCGTGGGATGAGACACATAAATATGATCAATAAGCGTGGCTGTGGTTAATGTGATTCGTGTGGGATGTTTAATTAATTGCTCGTATTCAGTAAATATTTGTTTAAGTGACCTCGTTTTCACGGACAGAGGGCTTTGTAACAAATCACAATTGAAATCGCCAAGCATTATGCATTCGTGTGATATATCCCCATGTACATGTGACACTAATGTTTTCAGGTTGGTCCCTATGTTGGTTTCCGGTGGGACATAAATTACGCAGATATGATGGGGTTTAGAGTTTGGTTGTTGTAAGGTGCACCACGTCACTTCAGGCGGAGAGTCACGGAGTGAATTGTCAAAAAGATTTTTGTCTATTTCATTTAAGTATAGTGTTAAATAATCCTTGAAATATATACAGGTTCCCCCACCACGCCTATTTCTACGGTCATTTCTATAACAATTATATCCATTAATATTAATTAGTGAGTCGGGTACATTGTCCGTAAGCCATGTCTCTGTTATCCCCAAGATGTCGATGTCGTTAGATCGTAGGATGTTATCAATGTCGTGGATGTGTGATTTAAGGCTACGTATATTTATGTGTGCTACGTGTAGTCCATTTGGTCGTGTTGATGAGGTGTTATTGTTATTAATGGGTCACACCTCATCAATTTTATCAACTGTGTTGTTTTTTGGAGCACGATATCTTCTAATTTTTATTGGATTTGGCCAATTGGCTGCGTCTAGGATTGACTTTCCATACTGCTTGTCACATTCTATTAAGAAAGATTTCGTCCATCCCAGTGCTTGCTCATTCTGAGAGACTCGGTTAGTTTTAATACCTAAGTCGTGCATGTGGTCAAGTATAATTTCAATTGTCGTGGTCTTAGGGCAATTTAACACGCAGTATTTATTTGAGGGGCAATAAACTAACAGTTCAGTCGCTTCATCTTTATTAGTTCCTGTTATTTTAGTGGATTCCTGTCGGTTTCCTGTTAGTATTCTGCAGGTTATGCCCTCAGGCCATGTGTCTGCAGATAGGAAACTGGACTTGTCGGAAGAGGATTGGACAACAAAGCATCTGTATTGTGGGGTTGATTTAGCTGTTACTCTTAGTGCTTTAACAGTAAGCCCTTTGCGCGTTAAGAATGATTCCATTTGAATTACAGATACAGAGGGAGCGCAGTTTCCAATAAAAAAGTCGTTAGTATTGGTATTATCAGTTAAAGTCAATTTACATTTCACGGCCTTATCAGTAGGCATTTGTCCATATACTGTGTTGTTTTTAATTACACGACTATTTTGTGGCGGTTTGGGGTTTTTTAGTCCGTTTCCGAGGACATCATTTTCGACTTTGTCCACGTTATTAATGTTAAGGGTTTCAAATACTCCACTTGGGTAGTGCGCAACGCATCCGGATTTTGGATTTGTTAACAGCGCGGACATTTGTGCGTTGAGAGGGGCAGTAATTGGTAGGGGATTAAAGGATCTAGGGCCTTTGTTTTTTAAAGCATTTGTATTAGCTAATATTTTCGTTTCCATTATTGATAAGCTTTCATGAGTCACTTGCTTTAAATCACTTATCTGTTTTTCCATACAATGAGTAAAAATAAAACCAAGAAAAAAATGTATATGTAAAATTATTAAAAAATAGAGTTAAAACCAGTAATTTAAATCAATTTTAAAATTATACAATGCTAGATATTACGATTTAAAGCCCGTTTCATAATTTCCTGATACAAGAAAATGGTACGATTCATGACTATGGCAACTGCCTTAATTCTAAAACCTCTACCTAGGCCCAATTCTAAACATATTTCATTATTACCAGAGGCAAATGGTCCCCTGCCGGAAATTGTCAATGCGTGAAAGTGAAGGCATCTATTGGGATAAAGCCAAAGGACATGATTACTAAAAGCTGGGCTATCATAGGTTCCAGTAGCGCCGCCAGGATTTTTTCTCGCGTAGGCACAGCGTGATCTAGAGGCCCCCTCCCCCTTTGTTTTTAAAAAATTATCATGCATCATGATGCATATATATATATATATTTTTAGTGTAAGTGGTTTTGTATATTTCAGTAATATTTTCGAATTTTGGAATGTATTTCAGGATTTTGAGGAATATCTCTAGTTTTTAAGGGGGTTTTCCTTTTTTTGTGAGATTATTAGAAGTACGGACTTTTTGGCACCCGTGTCCCAGCTATCCCTACTCATACATTTAGTCAAAGAATGAAATTCTTCTGTTCGAGGCTTTTCCGAATTCATCGACCACTAACATAGGATTGTCTCTTATGTAGTTAGATAGATCACGATTAATTGAAAGTATGGCCAGGTCTGATAACCTTTCCTCCCCCATTGTAGTACGTAATCGTGTTTCAATTCTATTCAGGGAACTGAAACTTCTTTCTGAAACTGTATTGGCCACGGGAATGCACAAAACAACATTGTAATATTTTACTAGATCCCGAAAGCCATCTTTCATTGGCAATAAATACTTGTAACATTCGGCCACACTATTCAAATTTTTGGATTTTATTATATTTCTAGCTATGTTTATCTGACCTTTCAAAGAATCGAGGTCAAAATCCAGCCGGCTGTACTTTTGACAGTAAGCTGTGACTTCCTTTTCGTTAAGAAAGTTTTCCGAATGAGGATCAGACGCCATTATACCTTTGTATAGTGTCGCGTTTTCTAAAAGCCTTTTTTTCATTTCTGATACAAATTTATCAATGAGTTCGAAGTAAATGACTCTCATCTGGCCAATTATGGTTTTTACTTCCGTTTGTCGGTTACCTGTCGTGGTAATAATTACGCTGTCTCGCAGTCTCATATTAGGGATTATCTTACGTTTCCGTGAAGCTAAAGGTTCGCTGGTACGTTCTGGCACAGGGATAAAAGCGGACTCAGCCAACTTTGAAGCTTCTTCCCAAATTAAGTCCAGCTTCTCAGAGTTTCTAACATTTTCTAAATTTCCTACAGTAGCTTCACAAATAACAATTGCTTGTGTGAAGACAACATTCGGACTTTGCAAATATTCAGAAAGGGAGTTTGTAATACCCAATACTTCATCTAAAGCCACAATCAAAATTAAGTTGTTAAAGTTTTGTAATTGAGAAATATACCCGCGGCACTCGGCTGCTTCTTCAGACTTTCCCTTCTCAATAACATTCTCTAATGCTAAAATCACGGCATTGAACCTATGTCTAAAATAGTGAAGGCCTTTTTTTTTGCTTGACCACCTTGTGTTGCAACTTTGTGGCATTTTTAGAATCTTGTCATAACCTAATTCTTTCTGGGAGTCTTCAAAATATGCGCTTCTTATAACCGAATTACTTTGAAAGTTGTATATTGCTTGTAGAAGACCGAGCAATTCTCGGACTGCCAAGATGTTGGAGCAACAGTCAACCAAAACTAAATTTAACCTGTGGGCGTAGCAATGCACATACGGACAATTCCCACCAACTGCCGCTTCAATTTTCACTCGCACTCCGTTTACATGCCCACTCATAACGCTAGCCCCATCATAGGTCTGTGCTACGCAGTTTCCTATTTTTAAACCACAATCCTTAAGAAGCTTGATAATGGCCAATGAAATGTTCTCGGAATCAAATTTATGTAAATCTGTATACCCCAAAAACCTATCTATGACGGCTTCATCTCTAATTCTAGTATATCTAAGACATACACTCAACTGCTCTACACCCGCGTTGTCTCTCGTTTCATCGGCAATAACAGAATAAATTCCACCGGATTCATTTAGTTCTTGTAAAATCATTTTCCTTACTAAATTTCCACAAATATTAATTAGTTCATTTTGAATTGTACTATGCATATATTTGGCGTTATTAGGCATGTTTTCGCACTTGTCTCTCAAATCAGGGCATTTTGTTTTCAAAAGGTCTAAAATCTCAACAAAGTTGCCTCTGTTTCCATTTCGGTCATCAGACCTATGGCCCCGCAGGGCGAGATCTTGTTGGGCGCAGAGTATTATTATTTGCACGTGTGCGGATAGCACATCTCGGTTTCTAATAACATCCACTCTATGATGGTCATTAACCTGACACGCTACTGAACCGCTAGCTTTCGTTTCCAAATAATCCAAGTATTTTGGATATGATTGTTGATGAGAAGATTTAGACGAGTTAAAATGCTCTTCAAATTTTTTTGCCATATTTTTCCAGTCCGAAAACCCAGTAATAAAAGCCGTACTTCTACTACTCGGAAAATGCCTACAACAAAAGCAATAAACCTTATCCTTTGCTACGGAGTATTCGAGCATTTCAAATTTGCTGTACCAAGAATAATTGAAGCCTCGATTTTTGCCACCAATTAAAGTTTTTGGGAAAGAACCCAGGTTTGGCTGAACGGGCAAACAATCTTTATCCAAACTAATATCCAAAGCATTTAAATTTGATAATGATTTTGTACTTCCCTCCTCTTTACTCCAGTTTTTAATGGGCTTTTGCTTTTCAATTATATCTGTATCGGTATCTCTAATTTTCAGTGCTTCTTCGGTAACCATTTCTGAACCTGAAAGCTCGAAAGCATTTATTTCAGGAAGAATGCCTTGAGTGGTTATCAAAGTTTCGGAATTATGTTTTTCAGCTTCAGTTTCGCATTCTACATCGTGCTCCTGAACCTCATGGTTCTCACCGAGACTACTAACATTCCCCTTAAATGATGGTTGCAAAAACCGTTCCATTGCACCTCTCAGATTATCAACTAATATTTCATCTCTCTTTCTTTTTTGACGTTTTTGGGCCCCCGAAATGAATTTCCTTGAGTTCATATTTCTAGTTTTAAACTATCTATAGTAAACGCTTGGGTTTATAGTCTTAAAAAGACCGGGTTTTAGTCTTAAAAAAAGACTTGTTTAGCCTTAAGAAAAGACTGTTGTTTAGTCTTAAAAAAGACTGTTGTTTGGTCTTAAAAAAGACTGTTGTTTAGTCTTAAAAAAGACTGTTGTTTAGTCTTAAAAAAGACTTGTTTAGTCTTAAGAAAAGACTGTTGTTTAGTCTTAAAAAAGACTTGTTTAGCCTTAAGAAAAGACTGTTGTTTAGTCTTAAAAAAGACTTGTTTAGCCTTAAGAAAAGACTGTTGTATAGTCTTAAAAAAGACTGTTGTTTAGTCTTAAAAACGACTGTTGTTTAGTCTTAAAAAAGACTGTTTAGTCTTAAAAAAGACTGTTTAGTCTTAAAAAAGACTGTTTAGTCTTAAAAAAGACTGTTGTTTAGTCTTAAAAAAGACTGTTGTTTAGTCTTAAAAAAGACTGTTGTTTAGTCTTAAAAAAGACTGTTGTTTAGTCTTAAAAAAGACTGTTGTTTTGTTTAGTCTTAAAAATTTAAGCTCTACTACAAGATGACTAGTTTGCTCTGCTCAACAAGACGAAATGAAAAATATGACATGGTTTTCACAAAAAGGCGCCTTTTGCATCAAACCTGTGAACAAAGGGAGTGGGAACGGAATTTTTCGGATCCACTACGAGAAATGTGACGGCGGCGGGGGGGGGACGACTGTCGGACGGGGACGTGAATGTATTGTCCTCTCTAAGTTGGCTTTGTGCACGTAGGCACGTGCACAACGCCTCTTTCGTTCGCCTTCGCCATTGTTGCTTGACACCACTAGCGAAGCCTGAATGACCCAAAAATTTACTCTCGTATAATCTCGGGTGTTGTCGATACTAGTTTAGAGTTGGAAGATTTTATTCCTCTGCGCGACGTATGCCCCCTACGTTTTTAGGTCCTTTCTAGTTTTAATGCGAGAGGTGTAACCTGGGGTCAACGGTCAACAATTTAGCGGGGGATCTTGTTCTTTAGAATATAAAGAGAACGGGTTTTTGAAATGCTCTCTTGTACATTAAAAAGGCATAATGTAGCGAATATATCAAACAGGTACTAACGGACCCTTAGGGGAGTGAATGCAGGTGTGTGATGTTGTGTTTGATTTTAACAAATAGAAATATAAACCGTGAAAGTACATAAAGTAATTAAACGCTGTTACAGTAAGAAATAAAATTTTATTTGAAGGCCTCTATAGGCACGTTTTTAAAAATATGGAGGCCCCCCAAGTAGGCCAAAATTTTTCAACGTAGGCACGTGCCTACCCGTGCCTACTGCTGGCGGCGCTACTGATAGGTTCGTGCTTTTAACTGGTGAGATAAGGCAATAGGTTTCCCAACAAATACCCACGTCCATTAAAATTATTTTTGTGCCGAACACAATGACTATATCAGGCTTAAATATGGACTGAGAGCCATCCGTGGCATTAGTAGAAAAGATTGGTTCACGCAATTTGACATATTCCGTCAGAGTTATAGACTTATCCAAAAGATACAAGATCCTATTATGCCTCTCAATACTTTTATCAGAAACCGACGTACATTGCCGGGATATGTGACTTAGTGACTCGACCCTACCACAGCTGGCCCGACATAGGCGATCCCCACGATTCGAAGTCATACCTTCACATGACAGTAAATTTAGACGAAGTTTAAGTTTCTTTATAAATTGGCGGGCACCCATATCCTGGGCTCTTATACTAAGCCAGTGATTTGAAATAGAACGATCGCCTTGGTTCAAGCCCGTACCATATACTGAATGGGAGAAAGACGTTAAGAAAGACAACTGCAAGTCCGACTGAGAATTAATACCGGGACCAAGCAATGTACGACAATTACGGAGAAATCGTGTGACATAATTAGTTTCGAGTACCGCGCGAATGACCGGTGAAGGGTTATTGACAAGGGCGTTAAGTCTATTTAACGCATTTAATGGCATTGATTTGGAAAAAATTTAAATCCTAGACCACCTTCCTTGCTGGAGGTATAAAAAAGCTAAGGGCGTGTAATGAGGTAATCTTAAAATTTTGCATATAAATAATCGTACCAAAGAATCAAGCCTTGTAAGATGGCGCTTAGATAAACTAGACAGAGTTAAGATATGTGTAAATCGCGATAGTAAGAAAGTTTTTAAATATGATCGACGGAGGCGTTCCAAGTATGTTTCCATCTTAGTGACAGTAGATGAGGTCTTGCCGTTCTGAGAGTAATGGATACCAAGATACTTGAAAAAGTCCTGGAACCCTATTCTCTAAGGATCTAAATCATTTGGACGTTGATCCAAATCTAAACGTTTGGATCGGCTCCATTTGGATAGGGCGCTTAAAACCGTATTCTCTAACCCAAATCCAAATCGACATTTGGATCTCGCGCCAAACCTTTATCCAAACCAAATGTACGTCACTTCCTCTTTCATTACGTAATTTTACTTAGTGTTTATTGGTCAATTCTCTTGCAGAGTTTAATATAAAAGTAAAATGTTTTTAAGCCTTGGATTTTTGCATGTTAGATTGTAATAGTTTTGTAAAATTAAGAAACCTCTTAATTTGATAGTCTAAGCTTATTAGGCCTAATTAATATTAAGTGGGAAATTAATTTGAATGAAAAATAGGTGGATATCTTTTATTAATTTGGAAATAATGCACACATTTTACATTTGAATTTTAGAAGTTAATTTATTATTTATTTTGGGTATATAAAACTAATAAAGTTTTGAACCGCTTTTTTTAATTTAGTTAATGAAATTTGTGATTGTCGATTGGTCAATATTGTAAATTAACCAATGGTGGAACCAATTTTTTTTAAACTCAATGAAACTGAAATATCAATCAATCATCTACTGAAAGAGGTATCAACCTATTTTTTTTCAAAATAAGGTGAATAAGGATTTGATGGCTTGCTGCTTCAAACAAGATTTTTAATCATGAAGAGAATATTTTGGTAATTTTAGTCAAATTTAGATATTCGGTAATCGAGTTGATATGAATAAAGCCCTATTTGCTCATGTCTATTTTAAACTTTAATCACAGATTTCGCTTACCATTTTACAAGCATAATATACACTACTGAAGGACGCAAATCTATCTGTGATCGGTAACGGTGACCAATATAGCAATTTGCCCAATTAATCGGTTTAAAGGTCATTTGCACATTTCCATTCGTTAATTTGAAATGTTGCGAGAAATTTGAATGGAATATAAGCAGTTATCTCTTTCAGTAGATTAAAGATTCATTGAGTTAAAAAAATTGGTATCAGTATTTCAATTAAGCTTTAATATCAACATCGGTTAATTTACGATGTGGGCTCATGATGTTAGTCTGTTTGTAAGATTAAATCGTTACTTCAAGTGTCACAAGACAGTATCTACCTCCAAAATCGAGTGTTAGTAACTTTAAAACCATCTCCTCGCCACAGGATATCCGAGGGTGAATTTATTATATCATTGATATGTGACACTAGCTCAGTCAAGTTTTGGCAAGGCCTAATACCGTTTTGCTTGACTGCATGTCGCCGTCAAATTCCTTTTAAAGCATAGATCATATAGTATCCACCCTTTTTCATTTCCTAACACACGTTGGATTCGTAAACCTCGACGCGCACCACGATTAGAAGCATTAAAATGCAAACACAACAACACACTGAGCGCATACATTTTTAGTAAATAACATTTCTCACTACAGCTGTTTTCGGGGCTGAACGAGCGACCGAAAGACGGCGCTAAAGAAAAATTCTCCGGCCCATTAAAAGGGGTAGTTTCGAGGGAACGAAATTCAAATGCAAGGCGCGTCCCATCAACAAACAACATTGAATTCGTTTTACGCAATTATAATATTGAAATTTTAAACAATTAAGTAATATTTAAGAAAACAAAGCACTGCTTTCAAAGTCTAAACTTTAAAAGTACGACGATACGAGAAGGCGAAGTAACGGGCAACGAGAGGTAAACATTTTTTTAAAGGCCAAAAATTAACGGTAAGCCAAGGCTTAGCGCAATTTCACCGCCTTAAAAAAAGTGCCAAGTTTAGAAATAGATTTTGGGACAATAAAAACGTAGAAAATTATGAAATTAGCCTTATATTAAAGCTTGAAACCTATTTTATATTATATTTAAAATCCATCCATGAGCAAATTCTCAAAAAATATGAAAATGACAACGAAAAAGGACCCACTCTCAAATTTTTCCCCTCAAAAAATCTCAAATTTTTCCCCTCAAAAAAACAAATGGCGGCCACAAACGGGGTAATTTGTCACGGCGGCAATATTAAAGCAGTCTTATCTCACTATCGATTGGTAAAAGCATGTGAATTTTGCTTTAACGTTACAAAAGAGTATCAAGTCATATCTACAAGGGCCTACCGGCCCTGTAGAATAGGCCATTTCAACCAAAAGGCATTAAGAAAAAACAATCGGATTATTATGACGCAACTATACGTAAAAAAAGGCCAATATTGGTAGCGCTGATATTTACTAATAAAACAGTGTATCCATGCTAAAATATCGCAGATTGGGGTAGATTTTAAAATTTTAAATTAAACATACTTAAAATTAATTTTTCTTTATAACAAGAAAAATGGTCCTAGATTATAGTTTAAAGTTTAATTTAAGACCGTTCTCAAAACTAACCAACGTATAGTTTTTCTAAATCGCGAGTAACCGATTTGTTTTTTTCGAAACATTTCCCATGTTATTTCTATGGGAAAAATTCCTGTTTTTCATCAAAAGGTGTGATTAATTTTATGGAAATGAAAACCACCCTTAGCAACTTTATTTTTAAAAAATTAACTAATTAATGGATCTCTTTGAAATTTTAACCACATATTAAGGGCCCGAATTGTAGTTCTGTGGAATTATTTCAAAACAGTTAATGCAATACAAAAAAACTACATCCAAACAAAAACCCTCCTTATGCATTAAGAGCAGTATGAAGTAGGGTTGTAAGTCGGAAAATTTTCCGGAAAAAGACCGAGCTATATTTTTCCGGAAAATTTTCCGTATTTTTCCGCTACCGGTTTTTCAATTAAAAAGTTAATACTTTAAAATTTTTCAATTGCCTTTCTTTTCAAAACATTCACTATTTTGTTTTAGGTGAATTCGGAGGGGTAAAAAATTGTCCAAGGGCACAGAGTCTAGTGACCCCTATTCTCTATAGGAAAAGCTCACTCATTTGCTATCGCTTGCATGCATAGGGTTACTGTTTGCTCTTATGACGGTATAAGGCGTTAGAGAGTCGAGACCTAACCGTTAAGAGACCCAAGTGAAACTAAAATTATCAGGCATAAAGGATAGTGATCGTCTGCGTCATTGTATGGGAAACGAGGTGTTATGTTGTAGAGCTCGGCATTTTCGATCAATTATCCACTTTATTTTATCTTTATCCATACCCGAAAATTATCCTCAGAACTTACATGTTAAATCGTATTGTAATCCACAAATTTGTTTATAAATAATCGGTTATCCACCAATTTGTGGATAATTGATCGAAAATGCCGAGCTCTATAATGTTGTTAATGTTATTAAGTTTGTTAACCCTGTTTAAAGTCACAAATTATGGGAAAATCAACCACTAATATTTGGTGGTACTTTAATAGATCTACTAAAGATGGCAAAATAACTGGAGAATGTTTTAAATCTTTAAAAGTTAGATAAATTGACTCAAAGCTCACATAACTGCTAGTTTTATATTTTTCCGATTAGCGCAAAATTTTCCGCGAAGAGGGAAATTTTCCGGAAAAATTTCCGGAAAATTTTCCGCGTTTTATTTTTCCGGAAAATTTACAACCCTAGTATGAAGTCTTATCTAAGAGAGCTACCGCTCTCTCAGAATGATGTCTGATAAATATAAGCGACATTGTTTCATGTTCGAATAAAGTTACGGCTTCCACTATTGGGATTATACTCCTTGTAACGTCTATCTTTATGTTTAAAAACACTGCAGCTTCCACTAATAGGTTTATACTCCATGTTATGAGTAGGTATTTTAGTTTATAAACGGTTTTCTACTTGAGTTCTTAACAACAAATAGTCCATGTAACTGAAAAGTGTAATGTTTTATTGTTCCCGGCTGTAAACACCAATTATGTGAATATTATATGCGTCTATTTCTGGGCAATTTATTCGGTACAAGGAAATATCTTATGGTTGAATGAATTCAGCGAAATTTCATTTTGATATAATTAATATTTTATTTTCAAGTGAGCAATTACACAAAGATATTATTGGGAAAATACGTCCTGAGACATCTGACTAATGGTATAAAGTGCTGTTTTGTCGGCGTCGTGTGTCGTTGTATTTTCAACATTTATGTTGGCGTCAGGTTTCTGAAGCTCATTTGATGTTGCAGGTGTTACTTGAGTAGTTTCTTTCGTGATTGGAATATTTTGGTCTTGAGGCTGTAAAAATAAAAACTTTAGTCAAATATTGTTTATGGTTATTGTGGTTTTAATTTTCTGTAAAAAAAGTGTGTAAATCATATTACCTGATCTTTAGAGTTATAAAAAGTTTTCTCGTCTATTGATGCTAGAAACGAATCATCATCACCCGACATGTCAAAGTCATCTTCATCCTCAATTGAGTTGGTTCTTTTATGCTGCGAAGAGGTCGTTGTCTGAGGTCGCGTTTGTTGCGTAGATGGTGTTGACGTGGATTCCATTTGTTCAGTAGTTGATGTTGACGTGGATTGCGTTTGTTGAGTAGTTGATGTTGACGTGGATGGCGTTTGTTGAGTAGTTGATGTTGACGTGGATGGCGTTTGTTGAGTAGTTGATGTTGACGTGGATGGCGTTTGTTGAGTAGTTGATGTTGACGTGGATGGCGTTTGTTGAGTAGTTGATGTTGACGTGGATGGCGTTTGTTGCGTAGTTGATGTTTTTCTTTGAGTATACGGTGCAGCTCGATTTTCATGTTTACTGTTGGAAGCCATATTCAGTGTACATGTGGATTTATAATGACCAAACCCCTTGCAATTGAAGCACTGGACGTCTTTTAAATTGCTTGAAGTCGATATATCGTTATGGTCATCTTCTCCATATTGAGACTTGAAAATCTTGCTGAGTTGAAGCTCTGTTAGTACTGGTGCGTTTTGCAACAAACTGAATCGCTGCGTACGAAATTGGAGGTTCGCTCCGAGACCAAACAAGGTAATTGTTCCCAAGGAAAAATATTTTTCGGAGGAACTCACAAGAACTTTGTGATTTGACAAAGTTTTATTCTCCACTTGTATATCAACCGATGTCTCGCAAATGCACGAGTCCATGTCTTCAACCGATTTCATCTTTTCATTTAATCTTCGAAACGGCGTGTCGGTCAAATGTTCCCACAATTTAATTGGCATCCTTGAGAAGTATCGGTCTGTACAAATGAGGCTGTCGCACACTGTTTTTCTATTACCAACTTTCACTTTAATTACGTATGGTGGTTTTTCTGCGCTAAAGGGAATAAAGAATTAGTTAATTTAAAGGTTTCTTTCTGTGTTTATTAAAATTAATTGGTTTATAATAACAGATTAATTGAAAATTATTTACCGCATTAGGTAAGCCATATTTCAGCAACAATTATTCAACCTGACTTATGCTAAACGTTATTGAACTAAATGTGTTGAAATGAAGGCAAAGAGAGCGCAATTTATATCCGACCAAAGAAGCCTTATAACAGGAATGGAAAGTGGGTTTTCTTTTGTTTCACAATGCGGTAGTGCGACACAAGTTCTTTCGGTGTGTAGGTTCTATGGGAAAACAGGCAAGCAGAAATATTTGGTTCAACTTTCCTGCCTTTAGAAATTAGTGACAATAATATGTACTAGAGGAAGCTAAACTTTCCATTCCCTGATATATAGGTTTTTTTCTCAGACTGTCTTCGATATGTCTTATCTCGTTTTAAATTGGCGGCTTGTTTTTGCCACCATGGTGTAGTATTTGAGGACACCAAACTTTGTTTCAATGCCATTATAAGGGACTTTAATTATCACTCTTAGAAAACTACTCCGTGTAAAAACCAAAAGGAATAGACATTAAAAAATAAAAAAAACTGTACATTTTCTCTATTTGTTTGTGTTTAACCGGCGTCAGTTAAGATCCTGAACGTCGATGCCGTTTTTTACCTCTCCGAGTGACGATGACGTCACGGAGAGGTAATACACTGACCGTGTCTGTGTGTGTGTGTCTGTCTGTCTGTCTGTCTGTCAGACCCCACGTGACCGCGTTCGCAGTTTACAAATCGGAGCAAACGTGTTCGCCATTTCCGAACTGCTTTCACAGTCACGGAAATGGCTCCTCTACTTGAGTTCTCACACCACCATCTTCTGGTCTTCGTCCATCCCACACGGACACCAGTCTGTACTTACTGGCTTCTAATCACTACCATCTTTTGATCTTCGTCCATCCCACATGGACACCAGTCTGTACATACTGGCTTCTAATCACCACCATCTTTTGATCTTCGTCCATCCCACATGGACACCAGTCTGTACATACTGGCTTCTAATCACCACCATCTTTTGATCTTCGTCAATCCCACATGGACACCAGTCTGTAAATACTGGCTTCTAATCACCACCATCTTTTGATCTTCGTCCATCCCACATGGACACCAGTCTGTACATACTGGCTTCTAATCACCACCATCTTTTGATCTTCGTCAATCCCACATGGACACCAGTCTGTAAATACTGGCTTCTAATCACCACCATCTTCTGGTCTTTGTCTATTCCACATAGACACCAATCTGTCTCATTGGCTTCTACTCCATTATCATCGTTTGGTTTTAGGAAATACGCGGCGATCAGCTAGGGTTACGAGAAACGTCTAGCCTCCCTAAGGTGGGATCGCCACCAAAGGTTTTCGCAATTGCGCTTTTTCCTTACTATTATAATGGAAACGAATCGTATATATACCCCAAAATTTGAAGAAAGCGGGCAAGAGGGGTACCCTTCACTTAAAACGTCAATATTAGCAAAGTTTGAGATGATAATAGGTATAACTTTATTTTAAACGATTTAACTATTATTAATGTTAATTATTGAAGATTAAAATAATTAAAAATAATTATATTTAATTAAATATTAAAGATAATCTTGTTTCTAACTCAAAATTAGTACGGAAAGAGTTAAAAAGCAGTCTATGTTTTTGTCTGTGTGTGTCCGTCCATTGTTACACTAGTGCGTCGCGTTAGCAGTTAGCCTTGTGTTGATGTGTTAAGAAATCATACAGAACCTTAATATTCCCTTTTTCCATAATATAAAGTGAATATGTGGAAGTATTTTCCGTAATTATGATGCATTTAGTACTTTTGTAGCTTTAAAGCTCTCTTTCATTTTGATATTCCAAATATTTTTTTAATATTGTTATTTGAAATGGCTGTTTATATATTACTTAAGCTATACTACATCTGTATATAGAATAATCCTTGGTTGAGTGATTTCATGAAGGAAACTAAGTCCTTGAATCCGGCGGGTATATTAAGTATCATCCGCAATAGGCTTAGTGAAAGAAAGAGTAAATAATTGAGGCCTGAGGTGTAGTAAACTTTGGGCTTTGATTTTCGTGTCTGAAGTGAAGAGACATCAACGGTTCAGAGTGAGCCGAAAGTTAAATACACTATTAAATAATCAGGTTAAGATTTTATAATAGAAGAAAATATCATGGTGGCAACATAGATAATTAACACCAGGATCAGAAGGTCGGGGCAGAGCTTGCCGCGCTTTGTACAAACTGGGTAGGTTCTACTTCCGGAAACCAGCGCATGCGTACAGCGTAGAATCATGGTTAAATAATGCACGTGTGGAAAAACAAATTTCCCCACGTGCATTCTTTAAAGTTTTTATATAAACATTAGGCCTATCGGTTATCATCTTATAGTATCAAAGGAGCATATCTTTGCACTATGGCTTTAACTGACTATAAACTACTTACTAGAAACAAAAGAAGGATAACCCTTAAAGGTCAGGTTAATTGATACTTTAGTATTTTCAATAATTATTGAAAAACATCCTAAGCCTCGGTTTAGATTAAGGGGTCACACGGGTGCCACGGGGCGGCGCGAACAACGAGCAGGCAGACCTCGTCTGCGCATAAGCGGAAGTCAACTGCAGAAGTTTGGCGTGCGCCCTCTCCCCCCGCACAAGCGCGGAAAAGAGAGATACACTACGGAAGGCATACCTTCCGATCCCTGTGCATATTATCTATGGTGGCAATTAGAATAGTGAAAGGGCTAATGGAAAACGGGTAGTAGCTACAGACTTTTTATTCTCTTTATGGTGCGCATTGACTATTAGTGCGTCTAGCTACAATTTAGCTTTGGTGTTATTTAACGTTAACATTCATGTTGGCAAACTAAGAATATTGTTGAGGTGAGACGAGACGATAGTGTTTACACTGCAAACCAGTTGTGAATGTAGCTATCAGAATATACGGTAAACAGCTGAATCGTAGACTTCATTTCCTGATCTTTTCCCTATTGACTGATTTCCATGTGTCCAAGATTTATCCTTATTGGATGTAAAATGTCGTCTGCTTTACTGTATTATTCGCTATGCTTGGAATACTGCTTCAATATTTCGTAAATTTTTACTTCAAAAAAGAGAAATAATTCCATATCTAGGTAAATAAGTTTGTAGTAGTAGACCTCTTGACTCGGAGAGGTAAAATTTTGGTTTTCCCAACTTGTTATATTTTTAAAAGACAACCTTGGATTGCGCTTAACGTCACAGATTTTGTTTTCAGCGACAGAATTGTGATTAAGGCCTATTGTTAAGCTAGATTCCCACTCGACGGAAAACACGACGGAAACCCGGCAGAAAGGGGTTTGACCGAAAAATCTTTACGCCGAGCCCGACGGAATTTCCGTTCAGTCGGGCGTAAGTTGTGTTCTATTTTTTGGTCGTGTTCGGCGTTACGCCGGGTTCTCAGCCAATGAAATTATCCCAATGAAAACGTCAAACATTTCAAGAGCGCAGGCATACGCGAGATCGATTGATAGCCGCCATTTTTTGTGGTTGACCAAGGCTTATCGGAAACATACCACCATGAAAGAAAAATTAAATTAACGGAAGTAAAAAGAGATAAGATGTTAATAAGGAAGACTTTACTGAGGAGGTTAGAAAATATCCCTTCTTGTACGATCTAAGCGACAAGGGGACAAAGATACCAATTAAGAGTGTGAAATAGATGCTGTAGAAACAACTCCAATTTGTCACGTGACCCAAAAAGATCTACCGCCAAACTGAAAATTCAGTCGTAGTGTGAACGGTCTACCGCCGGACGCCGGCGTAAATTAAAATTTCTACCGTTGGCTGTGTGATTTCCGTCATTTTTTTTCGGTCGAGTGGGAATCTAGCTTTAAATACACCTCTCTGTAAAATTTCAGGTCATTTGGGCCTGTAGATCAGATGATATTGTAGAATTTCGAACTGTACTCACCATTTCGTCGTTGGAAAAAAATTTTTATATAAAAAACTATTTACTCTAAAAGTTTGAAACTTTGCAGTATAATAAAAAAACCTTGAGATACATGTTTAATAAAAATTTCAGGTAATTTACATGAATATGACATAGCAATTTGCCTAAAAACCAACCACCTCCCATACACCATAATGATTATTTTAGGTTCCTATGACTTTTCCTTTCACAAATCTTATTGTCGCACTTATATATGGTGGTCTATTTCCTTTAATGGGCTTCTATAGCGCAGCAGTGGAGCGCGTGATCAAGTGGGCTGTGTCGGTGAAGACGACGGTGGGCTGAACCATTGCCTTTTCATTTTTGAATATGTTCGGCATGCCGTCTTTGTCGTCACTACCTCTTCCCCCTTCTCCCCCCTTTTTTCCTCTATCGATACGCCGGTTAGTAACTGCAGTGCAGAGAGAGGAAGGACACTTCTTCAGTTTGTCAGTTTCGGACCGCGGAGAGGTCTCGTTTTTGCAAACGCGTTGCCAAGTCGGAACGATCTGTTTTATTGATAATTTGTCGAACGTCGCGGTTTCTTCTTTTTTCAATAATTTGAGATGATGTAAACATTCTCAACTAGACTACTAGGAGCTTGAACTAAGGTATGAATTTATTAATTATGTTTCCCAATGGGATCGAAGCTAGACATTAGGTATACCACTATTTTAGGATAAACCCCTTTAGATTTGAAGACTTAACGTTGTCCTGAGGTACCCGGGAAATTAGTAGGGCTGACTAACGTCGGTCATTTATCGGAATTTTCCCCTAAATTACGATGAGCCATTAGAAATTTAATCTCCGGGGGAAACCCTTACAACTGGTGCTATTATCGTCCCTTTTCGCGTTTTTCTTTGTCATTGTTTTTCTCCTGGCGTCGCGTCTTTTTTTTCGGCGAGGTGGTTGGGCACGTTTCGGCTTCGCGTCGTACGTTTTAGTTCCAGTTAGAGCTTACTGGCTATCGGCCGCCATCTTGCCACACCCTTTCTTCTCGAACCTTCCATCGTCGATTTCGTGATTTTTAATTTCTATCTGATTTCATCGCGTTTACCTTCGGAGCAATCGTGGTTTTAAATTTAAATTAATTTATTTTGAAATTAATAGTATTTATTGTGAACTATTTTCTCAAAATCGAGATTATTGGAGACAGTTTTATTCATGGCTTTTTGTTCATCAATTTTACTAATTTCTGGCCATTTTTATATTTATTTTCACCAAAGAGACTATAGTATTGTCCAAGTTGTCTTTGTCTTTGTTTTTCACATGTCATCTACTACAGTTATTTAGCACGTTTTCGGAAGCATAGTACAAAAGTCTACGCGAAAACTATTTAAATATGAGATAATTAATGACACTGTGTTTAATATTGTAAATTATATTTAAATAAGTTGAATTAGCTTAAATTGAAAATGAAGTATAAAACTCTAGCTCACAGCGATGAAACACGGTTCATACAAACCATTGACCAGTTCACCTCGCCTTCTAAACTAAAGAACTAGATAATGAATATAATTGAGTTAAGGTCTGGACTCGGATTACCCTTGAATTTTCTTAGTGGCCATGTGGACAACAGACACCTTCCAAATTAATTTTTAAACTGGTCATTTGCCCTGTGACACCGCCTTATTTCCCACGCTGGTCAAGGATTAGTCCGCTTCAACACTCTTTAAAATTAATTTCAGCGTAATTACTAGATTAAATTTATGAAATCGAACTAGTTTGTGCTCCAAACGTGTTTCTAAAGGATATCCAACACTTTTGTAAAGCTGGAAACAACTTTTAAGATGTCTTTAGAGCATCTTAAGGTAAAGTACTCACAATTTAAACTGTGAAAAGCAGGTTTAGCAAGTAGATCGAAGTACTTAAGCTCTATAAGCCCCGAAAAATTTGTTTTATCTGTAGAAAAATGTTGGATATCCTTTAGAAACACAATCTAGTTCCATTTCATAAATTAAATGTAGTTATTACGCTGAAATTGAGCTAACAGTGTTGAAGCGGAGTAATCCTTGACCAGAGAAACTAAAGAGTCTGAGCAATTTTTAGCGACACCAGTGTTGCCAATGTTTGAAAGTGGATTTTCCCACTTCCATTTGAAAAAATTTCCCACATTTCCCACACCCCCTTTTTAGCCCCGCCCCCAGCTAAAATATGGTGGAAACGTTAGTCATATTTATCTGTACTATTTTTTTCCTACTAGGTTTGATATGGAATATCACTGCGCATGGCTTTGACAATATGTACAAATGCGCCAAAACGCTATAAAGCTTTAAAATTCTCAAAATATGCTACTTTTTTCCAGCGCCAAATTTAAAATCACCGAATTTATTTCGAAATATCGCTTGCAATTATTTAACCGAGCAAAATTTTCGAAAATTCAATAATTTTAACTGCATAATCTGCACTATTAACACTTAAACCCGAAAATTCCCACATTTGACCAATTTTGGAAAAAATTACCTTTTTCCCACAGAGCCTAAAACCTTACCAAAATTTCCCCCGATGTGGGAAATTTCCCACACATTGGCAACACTGAGAGACACATGGGTGCCTCGTCGATTACAGTAGTTATCAGTGCTGCTAATGGGATGGTGGAGCTGATAATTAATAAGGTTAATCCACTTTATTACCTATGCGTGTGTCAAGGCTTAATTGATTTTGACTTGAACATTGATTTTAACTGACCTACCAGACGATTAGAGCCTAAACAACCGATATCGAACTTAAAATCAATGTTTTTAAAGTTGCTCGGTAAGCCTTGCAAAATGGATCGGTAATAAGGTGGATTGAAACTTTAGGAGCAATGCAAGTTGTTCAAAGAGCCTGATGAACAATTAAAATTCATTTCTTCATATAGTTACAGGTTGCACAATAAAACCTGAAATATTAGAGGAATTTTCCATAGAATTTTTGAAAGGAGCTGTTGCTTCTGATTTCACGCCAGAAGACGTAAAAATGAGAGATTTCCCAGGTATGATTTTAATACATGTTTAAAAAATATGTAGAGTGAGAACCATTTTATAATAGGTAGCTAACATCAGGGTTGATATTAAGTCACTTTTTCAATGAAATTCTGTGAGAATTGAATTGAAATATGATTTATTGTGCATTACAACAATACAAAGTAGTACCTTCTAGGTAGTGCACCGCTTAAATTAGTTACTATTTGTCACTTTTTGTCACTTTTTTTCAGTCTTTCAATGTTATTTATCTTAAAAACTATAGCTTAAAAGGATAATGAAGTAGAAAAACAAGTTATTTTTACTTGATTAATGTTGTTAAAATATGCATAAAAAGATTAGAATAATTCACCAGAACTTTCTCCTTAATTTATTATAAATTTTGAAATTTATTGTGATTTTAGATAAACCAAATTTTGATGATGGAAATATCTTCGAAAAAAGGAATTTTCAGTCAATCAGAGGACGCTAAAAATTGCGCGGCTCATTCGTTTCTAGGGTCAAGGATTAGCCCTCTTCAACGCTCGTTGAACTTCATTTCAGCGTTATTATTGGAATTAATTGTGTTCCGAATGAGTTGACAACATTCAACACTTTTTTCGATAGATCGATAGAAAAGGGGAGGGACTATGGTCACATGTCATATGCTAAGTATTTTTTTCTATTTCAAGACGATTGCGCTGTTTGCTAGGTAAGCTGATGTCCCCCAAGCGATACCAAGCCGCCCATAAATAGATATTGGTAGGTTAGGGCTGTGCGAATACTCTAATAGTATTTATTTAATTCGAATTGAGCATTCGATTCTATGAATCGAATTTTCCAATTGGAGATAAACAAGTATTTGAATAAAACAATTATTGGAAAATGAATTTGGAAGCCGTACGAATACTGTTTTTTAAGCAGTTTTTCTCTATTAATTTCAATAATTGAAGTGAAATTATACGTATATCATTAAGTTATTTCTTCTCTATAAAGGGCTACAATATTTAGACAGGTAAATGTATTTAAAAAACGATTAACCGTTTTGAAACTAATATTCTTCTGCTTAAACAGGGTAACGACCAATTCGGACTACTCGTCTGTAGAACTCTCGTTACGTTCGCTAGTGGTTATGCCTCCATACGGGTGGCCAACCCATACGCTCGACCCATCAACCTACCTCGAAATTCTACCATTGCTACGGCCCATGACGTCCTCGAAGTAGCTCTTCTCACGTCCGATGCGTCCACAAACACTCCGCTTCCGGAAAAATTAGATATGGGAGAAGGTCTCACCCGCGAACAAGAAGGTCGGCTACGGCTAATCCTTCAACGCCATGAGAATGTCTTCTCTCGTCATGACAATGACTTCGGTTGCACCTCGCTCATACACCACCAAATACACACTGGCGATTCGGCTCCAATACGGTCACACCCATACCGGAAATCTCTGAAGGAGCGAGAGATTCTAAAAACCGAAGTTGAAATCTCTTAGAAAGCAACGATATACGCGAGTCCTGCAGCCCCTGGGCGGCACCAGTCATTCTCGTTCGGAAACGCGACGATACTTGGCGGTTTTGCGTGGACTGGCGCCGTTTAAACAAAGTCACGAAAAAGGACGTACACCCAATTCCGCGCATCGATGACACACTCGACAGACTGGCAGGGTCTACCATTTTCACCACCCTGGACCTAGCTTCTGGCTACTTTCAGGTGCCTCTGGCGGAAGAGGACAAAGAGAAAACGCGTTTGTCACCCCAGATGGACAATACGAATTTAATGTCCTCGGAATGGGTTTATGTAACGCCCCAAGTACGTTCGTGCGTCTCATGTACAAGGCCCTGGGAGGCCTGATGTGGAAAGTCGCCATAGCCTACCTGGATGACATGATCATCTTTTCTGATTCGTTTGACGCTCATCTGCGACACCTCGATGACGCACTCACTTGCCTTGGGAAGGCGAATTTAAAAATTAAACCCAGCAAATGTTCCTTTGCCAAATCCCGAATCACATATATGGGCCATGTCATAGACGGTGACGGCATCTCTCCTGATTCACGGAATTTAGCCGCAGTCGCCAAATTCCCAAAACCCCAGACACAACGGCAAGTGCAGCAGTTCCTCGGTTTGGCGGGGTACTATCGCCGATTTATTAATGGATTCTCCACTGTCGCCAAACCACTCTCTAACCTCACGAAGAAGGACACCAAGTTCGAATGGACCCTAGACGCCGAGACCGCCTTTAATACCCTTCGCGACTGTCTCACCGCAAGCCCAGTCATTCAACATCCACGCTGGGACCAGCCCTGCACACTGACGCTTCCGCATACGGCGTTGTGCCATTTTAAAACAGAAAATAAACAATCAAGAACGAGTCATTGCCTACGCTAGCAAGCTATTAAATAAAGCGGAACAGAATTACAGTCCAACAGAGAGGGAGTGTCTCGCTATCATCTTCGGAGTGCAGAAGTTCCGCCCGTATGTCTACGGCCGCGAAGTTTCGATCGTAACGGACCACCATGGTCTGTGCTAGTTAACGTCAGTTAAAAATCCCAATGGGAGGCTCGCCCGCTGGTCACTGACCCTATGGGAGTTCGACCCGGTTATTCGCTATAAGAGTGGTCGCAAACACCTTGACGCGAATGCCCTTTCGCGGTCCCCTTACGAACCAGCAACGTCCATCTCGGACGCCCTCCTTCTTGAGTCTCAACCACCGACTGACTTATCGACCTTTGACATACGCGCTCTCCAGCTTCAAGACCCATTCACGGCCTCTTTGATCACGTTCTTTGAGGATCCGAACCCCGCCGCCCCTCGGAAACTTCGTCGCACCGCAAGTTGTTTCGAGTTACACAAAGGTATCCTATATAGGCGGATCAGGACGGACAGAGACTTCAAACTCGTCGTCGTCGCCCTAAACCAACGCGACCTGCGATCCTGCACTCCCTCCACGACGACGTTACTGCCAGCCAACTTGGCCTTCGGCGAACGTGGGAGAAAATTCGATATCGTTTCTTCTGGCCAAAAATGCTCAGCCACATAACACACTACGTCCGCTCCTGCGAGCAATGTCAGCGCCAGAAAATATATCCGTTCAAACCAGCCGGACTTCTCCAGCCCATACCCCCAACGACCAAACCATTTGAAAGAGTCGGCATTGACAAACTCGGTCCCTTTCCCGAATCAATCGACGGGCATAAACACATCATCGTATGCACGAACAACTGTACCCGGATGGTCGTCGCTGCCCCAATCCCACGTGGTACAGCTGAAGAAGTGGCAAAATTCCTCATCCAACACGTCATTCTAAGGTTCGGCGCTCCGAAAGAAATCGTATCAGACCGAGGCACCGAGTTCCTCAACCAGCTAGTCCGGGACATAACCCGACTTCACGACATAACCCACAAGAAGACAACCGCGTATCACCCTCGCACAAACGGAATGGTCGAACGGTTCAACAAAACCCTCGCGAACATGATTTCCCAGTACGTCTCCCGACCCACAGGGATTGGGATCGATTTCTCCCGCACCTTCTCTTTGCGTACAATACGTCCATCCACGAAGTTACGGGATACTCCCCGTTTTATCTTCTCCATGAGTACGAGGCCGACCTCGCCCTGGATGTTGCGTTGAACCTTCCTGCCTCAGCTATCCAAAGCCAAACCAGCTTAGAAAACGTTCTCTACGCCCACAGGGCGCGTGAACTCGCGGCCGAACGTCAAGGTATCGCCCAGGGCAAAGACAAACAGCGCTTCGATGCCAAACGAAGTAACCCTACCTACCAAGAGGGCGACCTTATATTCCTTAAAACGCCTCACCGTGTGCCATGGCTTTGCGAGAAACTATTGCACCCATACTCCGGACCCTACCGAATCCTTCGCCAGACGGCCCCAAACGACTTCGAAATATGCACTTCTGATGGCAAAAAGCGGGATCTAGTCTCCGTGGAACGGATGAAACCATTCCTCCAAAGAGAAGCTACCGCAGACGAATATCCGCCCACAACGCCCCAGAAAGTTCGTTTCGCCCCAACACCTGTTGAAATGGAATTCCACCCCTCCGATCCCCCAATTTCGACGGCCCCGTCGGCTGAACCCATCCCGGGCTCGACCACGCATTCGGTTTCGGCCAGTTCCCCTCCATCACCCCGCCGAGTACGATTCATCGATGAACCACGTGTTCCTTCCCCCAGGCGCTCACTCTCTCGTCCCCCCACTGCACACTCTCTCGAACCGGCCAGCAGACCTCTTCCCCCAAACCGAGCCCCTACGGTTTCTCACAGTAATCTCCGTCGGTCTCTCCGAGTCCGTACCTCGCCTGACCGTCTCACGTATTAGTCAACGTGCACTATCGTTAAGCCTAACGCAGTATCCGAGGCCCGAGAACCGCTCATCACCCAATTATGAGACCTTCCCTAAAACAACGCAACCAAAACTACTCCCAGAAGATTCGACAGTACCGATCTACGGACCCCCTTCACCCTGGACTAACTAATTATTTAGAGAAACGAGAACGCCGCCGAGTTCGCCGTGCAACTGCCGCCCATTCGGCGATACCTCGATTCGACGTTACCCCAGATTTCGTCACCCGCTATCTGGAACTCGTTTCACGGCAAGCCGCGAGATCAACCTTCGGGTACCCTCACGGGTCGTACTCCCGAATCAGCGACGACTTCACGGCATCAACACCAGACCTTTTCGGGTTCTCCCTGCTCGTGTTCCCGATTCTTGCAAACGAAGTCTGGAGTCTGTTTTTCGTTGACCTCGAACACCGGACCATGGGCTACTGGTCTTTCATTACACCACCTGACCCAGTCGTCATCCCCTCTGTCACCCGTTACCTGACGAAAGAAGCGGTGGTCCGCGGAATCCTGGACTTTGACCCGGGCGAATTCTCCATGACTTTGATGCCGACACTACCCCAAGATGGCGGCCACAATGGGGGAGTCCTCCTCTGCGAATTCTCCAGCCGCCTAGCCCGGGATGCAACCTGTAGCACGGTCTCCGATTCCACCATCTCGCTCATCCAGCAGCATCTCCTGACGGACCTCGCCACGAACTCCATAAGTACCTAGCCACGACCATCCTTACGAATTTTAAATTATTTTCTCCCTTTTGTTCATTTCGTATTATAACATTTATTTGATTCCATTTTGTTTACGCGGCCCCATATAATTTTACGCCGGGACGGCTCTTTCTTTACGGGGATGCTGTCACGGCCGGGTAGTCTAGATGGCGCTAACCTCGCCATTTTAGAAGGCGCTAGTGTCTCTGCCATACCCGGAGAGTATAAAAGCTCGCCGTAGAGAAGGAACGAGGGTCGTTCTTAGCCACCGCTAATAGAGGGTAGACACAGGCTGAAAAAGCCAAGCTCCCTCCCGGTAAAGCTCAGAGAGACTACGGTCGAAAACACCGAGCCCTGAGTTGAACCGAACATCCCCCGCCCTTTAGGCCTAACGCCGTACTTTTGTATATTAGTTATTTATAAATGATTTTCGAATAAACTCAGTTAAACATTACTCCAACGTCTCGTCATTTTTACCCGTGACAATATTAGAGTTAAGATCAGCACACCACAGTACCTTAGACAAAAACAAAAAAGAATTAAAAGTAGGAGACGTTGTTCTCATCCACGAGGATAACGTAAAAAAGCACATGTGTAACTTAGGTGTAATAACGCAAATAATAATTGACAGGGACGGAAGGTTAGATCTTACATGTTAAAAATAGTAAAGGTAACGAAATAAGAAGACCTGTCCAATTATTATATTCTTTGGAAGTTAAAGATGATATTAATTAAAAAATTATCTGTATAAAATTTGTAAAAATTTTAATGTTAACTGATTGATTCTGTAAATGTTTAACTGTTATGAGTGTAATACTTTTTCTTATTTTATTTTGGAAAGACTACGTTTTTTTGAAAAAAGAGTTCAGAATTCCCAAAAATAACAATAAAGGTTTAAAATATAACTCACATTCAAAAGAGTTTAAAAAACAATTCGCCTATTCAAATCAGAAGCAACTCATGTATAGAAGAGGCGAGAACGCCTGACTCGAACCTTCCATTTCGGTGGAAGGGGACGATCAGGTGTGTAGGGTCAAGAACCCAAAAAGACGTCATAGATTTTTGGGGGAAACACTCACACGTGCGAATAAAATTGTTATCTTTGTAAATAAGTTCATGGACTTAAGGCATACGGGCCCCTTTGTAACACAGGACACTTTTCGATTTAAAAGAGCAAGGAACTCTGCTCCAGTAAAATAAAACTTTGAAAAACTTAGTACTTTGATTTAGAGAGTAAAAAACTTTTGAAGAAAATAAAAGCTTCAATTTAGTATTAGAAAACTTTAACTAGAAAATTTAGTCTAGTAAATCTCGCGCTATCAAAAAATATTTAGCGCGATTGGGATTTTTTCAGTCAGTCCCGATCGCGAAACTTACCGCCCAGCTCTCCCAGCTGTACAACAACGTCGCTTTATTAACCATGTTCGAAAACGAAAATTGTTTCCTGATTTTGTGTACGATCCAGTCAAAATACATTCAAATATCACTGCTCCTAAAAGTAGCGTAGTTTTAAAAACCAAAGAGACGATCCAGGTACCACAGACAAGAGTGATCCGAATTTTAAACCATCTGAAGTCGACGTAGTTGTAGCTAAAAACTGCGTAGATTACGATACAAAAACTTCGCGGGAACCTAGAGAAAGCGTAATACCCTCACCCACAAGAATGAACACGAGAAATGCCTCAAAAATATTGATATCAACAAAACAGTCTCTTCATCAAGTGCAAGAAGAATCGTAAAGAGTTGAGAGAATCATCCTGAAAACTATGAGCCTTATTGAATCTAAAAGCCAAACTGACAACGCGGAGAATTTTCATAAAATGGCTCCATCAACGCCCAAATTTCGATTATCATCGCCTCAAACGCATCAAGATCTAAAACTTAATTCTCAGCATAGAATTCTTTATCCACCCAAACAAGTAACATTTGAAAAAACAATCGAATCGCCATCAAAGATCAAAACAAGTCCACGAGTTTCAACTCGCACGCTTGCAAAACTGTCAAATCTTTCCGTAACAAGTCCGCAAAACATCTCGGAATCTTTCTAAGTCCAAGAAACTAAACTCGCGATTGAAAATGACGCAAATTCTGACTAGTAAGAAGACAGAAATACAAACCAATTTTTCCGGGACACGAGTGAAATTACGTCCGCTTCAAAAGGACCCATGTTGTATAAATCTTCAGTACCTTCGAGAATACATACGCAGGACTCCGAAGCTAACTAAAAAATTGATTGAATTCATGGAAAATAAAGCTTTTACGCGAGAGATGAAAAATACCGAAAATGAGGAAAAATGCCAAGACACAGTCAAAAAGATTTTCTTCGCACAGTCAAGTTAACGATTAGAGCGCGACCCAAGATAGCGTAAATACTACAAACACGGATATAAAGGCCTTTCGGGGCAAAATGTTTTGGCAATACCTCCAAATATTAAGGTAAATTTGTCTTAGTTAATCCTAAAATTGTTTTATAACCATTTAAATGTCATTTAGATTTTGACGGCCTTAAGGTTTTTTGCTGTTGGCTCATACCAATTAGCAATAGGGCAAGACCTTTTTCTCGCTGTGAGCCAGTCAACTGTAAGCCGGTGTGTTACAGCTGTGAGCAACGCTATTGTTGATATTTTAGCGCAGGAACATATAAGATTTCCAGTCACTGATGATGAAATTAAGAGAAACAAAATTGGGTATCTATTAATTTTTAGTTTCAAATAATTACTTCTGTTAGTTAATAGTTTTGTTTCAAAAGATTTAGCAAAATAGCCCAATTTCCAGGCGTAATTGGACTTATTGATGGTACCCAGATTGCCATTGTTGCACCATCGATCAATGATGAGCATTTTCGAGAGTACCTTTACGTAAACCGTAAAGGGTTTCACTCTCTAAATGTTCAAATTGTAAATATGATACCTTACTAATATATCATGTGTGTTTTAGTTCATTAAACTGTATGACCGAATTTTAAAAATAGGTTTGCGACCACAAAATGCGTATCATATATTGCAACGCAAAATTTCCTGGGTCAGCCCATGATTCGCACGTTTTACGCATGTCCAAACTGTCAAATCATCTCGAAAGACAATACATTAATGGAAGAAAGGATTGTTGGCTCCTTGGTATTAACAAAAGGTTCAACACAACTGCGTCGTTTTCCATTTTAATTTTAACTATCATTTCATAGGGGATAGTGGTTACGCTCTAAAACCGTGGCTACTAACTCCAATAACACACACAGCAAGAGGCTCCCCTGAAGAAAGCTACGATAATGCCCTTACGAAAACACGTCAAATAGTGGAATGCACAATAGGGGTTTTGAAGCAAGTATTTCGTTGCTTGCTCTTGCATCGTACGCTTCACTACCACCCAACAATTGCTGCCAAAATAGTTTACGCTTGTTGTACTCTGCATAACATGCGACGTGATCAAGGCCATAGGGAATCGGACGACGAGTTCTCGGACACTGAGACAGAAACGTCTGACGATGATGACACGGAAGAAGAGGTGGATGATGCCAGACGGAGGATGAGAAGAAGGCTTAGATTACGAAGAAGGGAAGTTAGAATTGAGAGGAGGGCTATGGTGTTTGATGTTCCTGAGTATGTGCCCGGGCAAAATGACAATTGGCTCCGTGGTGGACAATTAGTACGAGAACATCTAGTTCGACGCTTCCGTTAATATACATGTTACCTAAGGCTAAACAGAGAGTTTTACAGTGATGTTATCACAAAAGATCCATGATTAAAGAATGAAAATGATAAAACTATAGTGCTTGTAAGGAATAAAAAAATAAATTTTTGCTAAAATTATTTGTCAAATTTATCTTGTTTTTATTTTTAAAAATTTACAAAAAAATTTTTTGGGTGAAAGACTTATTGGCGAAAGACTTATTTCGGGTATTTATCGGGTATTTAAAATAGGAATTTTACTTATTTATGTCGAAGAAACTGAAGCCCAACTTGCGCAAAAGCTTCCACATGCTTTGAAATGTCCACGAAAGCTGAAGCTATCTTTTCAATTGAGTTTGCTTTTTGGCGTTCAATTTCATTGCGCTCTTCCAAGGCAGTTTTTATGTCTTTTAAAATGTTGTTTTTTTTCTTTACTAATTTCATTTTTTCCTTCTTCAATTTCTTTCAAAGTTTCCGTAGCTTTGTCATAATTTTCTGTAATTTCCGTCCTTATGTTCCTTTCTACAAAATTCATAAATTATCAATAATTTTAAGATTTACTAAATGAAACAAATTTCTTCGCTTTCTATTTCTTAAAGTTGAACTAGCGCAATTTTGGCTTTCTTGCGTTGAAACATTGCCTATAAGAAATACTTCAAGCTGATTATTACTAATTCAAAACAAATACTATGAAACTAAAGAAAAACTTTACCAATGTTTTGCGGTAAACAACCACTATTTATACTACCTATTGGCTCCGGTGTTGTTTTACTTTGTTATTGTTGATCAATTTGCTTAGGTACAGTAACTTCGGCGTCTCTTAACATTGTAAAACATTCGCCAGCTTCCAAACAAAATTCAACAAATTCCTCTTCAGCGGGTGCTTTAGGAGGCGACTGTGGTCCATCTTGGCCTAGTTCATTTAAGATCGAAGGCCCAGCACCCCCAGCTATCTGCAGCTTTAAAAAGTTTTATCGAAAGTAATAATTTATATGGTTTCAACAGTCAAATTAATTTTCTTTGATTTAAAAAGTTGCAAAAAAAATGCCATTTCGAAAAATCAATTTAATCTAGTATTACCTCTGGCTCTTGTGTATTTTGAATGACAAACCCTAACTCCATAACCTCTGCGTTACCTTCAACACACATTTCACCGATAATTAAAAGTAGCCGCTTTTCTAACTCCGATAATTCCAATGGGCTTTTCTCTCCACCCCCAGTGCAACGAGCAGAATTTTTTATAGATGCAGCCTTGCTTTTCACGTCAGATTTCCAGTCTGCCCAAGACTAAAAATAATAGAAATATTTAGATGCGTAATCATTTTACACAAACAGTCAACCAACCTTCCTCCACTTTTTGACGTCTTTAGTCGCACCCAATCCATCAGCATTTAAGATTTCGGCTAATTGGTTCCATAATTTATCTTGAGCTGCTTTGGTGAATTCTGCGGTCAATCTCTGTCGTAATAGCTTTTCTTCGGTCATCGGTGTTTTAAAAATGACGCTAGCTCTATAAAGCGTGCAAGGTACCAAGGCTTAACAAAAATTGTATGATAACATATTTGTAGAGATAGATAAGAACAACTTTTATAATTAAAATTAGAAACTAACATGTCCCTTAGAGTTTTCGCGTGATCAACTGGTTTCACGCCAATCAAAGAAAGTATAGGGGAGGAGTGGAAGGAATGCCTCAACTTGTTGCTCCTTTTTCCCGGTACAGGGCGACTTCCGCTAAGCAAAATCAAACGGGCCGGAAGCTCTCATGTACCAATTTAGGAGCAACATCATTATTTGCGTTTGTGGAGCGGGGGAGTTTCCACTCCTCCTCTTTACTCTCTTTGCGCCAATTAAATTATATCGTATTAGTTCCTCCACGTTTTTCTCGCCAAGCTGAGACCTACGCTTTTATCGTCGCGTTATCCAAAAACCCGACTATTTTCTTTAGTGACCGCGCTGGATCAGCGCCAAGCACCGTGACGTCAATATTCAAAACCAAAACCCCGTTCTGTAGGACACTGCTAACAGTGCTGAGCTCTGCTGAACGCGGTCCAGATTTCCACCATGATGCTTTCTTCTATTATAAAATCTAAGCCTGATTATATAAAAGTGTATTTAACTTTCGGCCCACTCTGAACCGTTCATGTCTCTGCCAGTAAGTACAGACTGGTGTCTATGTAGGATAGACAAACACAACGCCCAAAAGATGGTGGTGTTAGAAGTCAATGAATACAGATTGGAGTTCGTGTGGAATGGACAATTGTCTAGTCAGATAAAGTAGTAGTGGCCAGTTGAATTGTGGATAGCCTCAAGTTTTGAATTTTCCGGGAACTCTGAATGCGGTCCGGAAATAGCGAACACTTTTGCTTCGATTCGGAAACTGCGAACGCGGTCCCCTGGGGTGTAAGTCAATAACAACAGCCTGACACACACACACACACACCCCAGTTTCCCAGTTTGACTGAAGTGTATGCTTAGATCATTTCTTGTTTCTTTCCCCTTTTTTCACTCTCTGAACTTCTTATCAATTGAGTTGAAGGACCTTAAATGAAATTCTTTTTCTCGTATGATTTTCTCTGGTGGACCATGAAGCTGTCGAATTACATCTTGTGGTTTAAAATATTTTCTATAAGCTAAGGTGCTACTTTTCAACATTTGAACGCATATTTCAAGAACGAGAGTGATAAAAGACGCGGAGAATGAATAATGCTCCCAAGAGGACCATCACTATTTTTGCGCCACATCTCGTATATTTTAGCGAAATCGAAACCTGGCATTTTACAAAATATATTTAAAATTATATTGCAAATTACTATTTAAAATATTATTTTTCATATTATTTAAAATAAATAATTTATATAATTTAAAATAAATATAAATTTTTAACCAAAATATAAATTTTTAACCAAAATTTCAAGGTAGGCTCGAACAATCCACGAGGAAAATATTGTCGAGCGATTTACCACTGGGTTACGACTAGCTCTGTAATTTCCCTTCTGTTTGCGTACTGTATACATATTCTAAAGCTAGAGTTGACTGACAGCTAAGGGTGAAAATTAAGGTGGGGTTTTCGACGCCGTCCAATAAGCGGTGTGACGAAGACGAAACGAAGGAGGAGTTAAACTCTTTTGTTATGCTCCCCAATATTTTTACGCCATCTAGCGATGGGCGCAAAAATAAAAACAGTTTTCTTTTGTTGCGAACGCGATTGTTGATGATGCTTTGGTCAACCAAAATTAATTTACAATTCGTTGTATTTCTGTGGGGGACCATGTAGGGCCAAATTACAACTCTTGCAGTAGTTGAAAATATTCGGTAAAGGTTAGAAAGCGATTCTGTAAGTGATGGATATGGTTTTGCAGACACTGTTCTTTTTGGTTTACTTTTTTTTGAAAGAGTGATGTCGGTCTAAAGATATGACACCGATAAGCTAAGGCGCTACCATGTTAACTTGCAACATGTCAACGTATATTTCGAGAACGACAGTTACGAAGGATGCGGAGAATCCGAAGAGACAGACGCCGAAAATGACCATGAAAGCGGGGACGTTGATGACGACGAACGAATCAGGGGTTTCCGGTTTCTGACAGGGATGCATTTCGTTCTTCAAAGACGGGTTCAGATCCATCAAGCAATCGCCCTCGGTCAATTGGCGCAGCCTGACAAATATGATTAAATTATTTCCACCATAAACATACAACTTCGAAGGAGACACTAACCTTCTGTTGACGGTCTTGATTAGCGTTTGCGAAGTGTTTTTCGTCAAATACAACACTGCGTAGCTTATTATTAAAGGCTGCTGGCTTACTTTCAATTTACAGCTTCCAGTATTTGCGTACCGGGCCTTGATTATATTCCAGTGTAGCATTTCCGCTGCAAATAGAAAACTTTGTCGATATTCAATTCCCGAATGAATGTCATCGTTTTCCGTTAAAGTGCCGTAACACGAAATCGGGTTCGCATCTGCTCGCTTTAGTACTTCCACATATGCCGTTTTAATCAATGCATTTTGCTAAATCGAAAATAAAGAAATAAAAATGAAAAACACCTAAGATGAAAACAATGAAGGACGTATATTAACCGAATGAGAAAGTAACGCGTAACTCTTATATTAACCTGAATGAAATTGAATTGTGCCGTGTTTCTCATCAGTAAAGGTTTAGCATTGGGAAAGTGAAATACATCGTCGATGGTGTCGAAGGGAAGTGCTTCCGATTGGCTCGAATACTGTGACGTCATTTCCGAAGATACAAAAACCAATAGAACGAAAGACGCCAAACTCCACAAGACCGAAAGAAAACGAGAGACTCCGCTACAATTCAAACTTTGGGGACCTGAGATTGAAATTGAATTCAATTATGAAATGAGCATATCGCTTCTCTTAAAGTTCTTACTCGTTCCCAGAAAGCATTGCAACAAAAACATGAAGGGCAGTTCAGATTTGACTTCGCCGTATTTAGAGTTTAGTTTCCCCGTCATGTAAATCAGCAGAACGACACCAACGGACCCCACAATTATCTAGATATATTAAATATCAAAAACTTTAGTCCACTGTTTCAACATGGATAAAATTATAAATCAAGCGAAACATATTTTTCCAGAGAGTTTAATCTACAATAGAAAGCTAGATCCGGTTTACTGGTAAACTTCAGGAAAGTGAAACTTACGCCTGATAACAATTTTATATGAAAATTAGGAATGACAAGTTACCCATATGTCGACAACGGAGAAAATGTCGTTTTCATTTGATTGGTTTGTTCCGAATAATATTTTGATTCTTGAAGTCCAAAATGGGTGCGAAGATGGAAAGGAATTGAAACGATCACTTGTTTCGAACACAGGAGTTATTGCGAAATCTGCCTCCTGTGTATTGGAAACGTTAACTCCATTATTAATGAAAAAAGTTGACCAAGAACTAACTCGTATTGCTATAAGAATATGACAAAACTCAGATTCTAAACCGAAAGACTCCGTGTCTTCCGAATCAAGTAAACCCTAATTATTTCCATGAAAATTAAACCTTAAAATGACAAATACAACAAAACCATGAAATTTCATTTCTAGGAAGCTAAAGCCTAACATATTCTTAGTATCGAGAATGAATTCTTGGTTCAGAATATATTTTTAATTGTACATTTCTTTCGATCATTCCTAGCATTCCATTCCACGAATTATTAACTTTCGCACCCCAAAACTTGTCTACATTCGGGATAAGAGTAACGCTGAAAAACATTTCCATGATTCTGGTTATTATGAGTACCATAAAAGCACCACTAACTCTACGCAAATTACTTGATATTGTCGAGTGTTTGTAGAACATGCAAGAATTTAATCATGTAGCCCGTTTTCTCTCCTTGTTCATTCAAATAAACAAATGGCGATAACTGGTAAAAATATAACGTGCTAAGCTGAAGTGTATGAAAGACAACGGGCGAACATAATCTAGTGAATTTTCTTAGTTCAAGGAAATCCTTGCCATTGCACTAGTAACATTATCTTTGAACAGTAGTAAATCATGAAATGCTTTAAACTTACTGCCATGAAGGTTGCTTTGTAGTATTTTGCTGTTTCGACGTGCATTATTATCAGTTTTTAATCAGTCTCGAAGGAGAACCAATTGCGAAAGAATGAAATATTTTAGAATGTATTTTGGTCTCTTCTCAAGTAGCCCCGTTCTCCGACAGAGCCACTTCGCAGTATTCTTAATGCGTGTAGAATTTAGCTTTTGGGGATCCCGCCTTGCGCAAAGCAAGCAGTCACTCGAATAAATTGAAGGAAATCCTGAGAAAACCCTTTGCGTGTTTGAACTTGTTTTTCGGGGTTGCGTTTTCGTATGTTACTTGTAATTTGTGGCATGAGTGAATATTGAAATCCGTTAAAATCAATAAAGTTATAAAGTTTTTCAAAGTAACGAAGGAATCAGAGCAAAGATAATGGTCCTACCTTCCTTGAGAGGAAAATCTTTTTTCGGGATCGATGACGTGTCGACCTTTGTGGGAACTCGAGTCGTTAGTTGCTAAGCAACCACTTTCTAGTGTCGCTAGTTTTTGACGCGTCTAACAATGTATTAGAGAGCTGCAAAATGAAAATATTAACCTCCAACTCCTTCCAACTCCAAGGCAATACACAACAATGACTCCAATTCCTACCAATGCCATAATCAAAAGTTTCAACTCCGCAGAACTCCGCAAAGCCAAATTTAAAACTCCTCCCAACTCCTTCCATGAAAATTAAAATTTCTTAAACTCCTCCCAACTCCTTCCATGAAAAATAAAATTTCTTAAACTCCTCCCAACTCCTTCCATGAAAATTAAAATTTCTTAAACTCCTCCCAACTCCTTCCATGAAAATTAAAATTTCTTTAACTTCTCCCAACTCCTTCCATGAAAATTAAAATTTCTTAAACTCCTTCTAACTTCGTCCATTAAAACCTTTCTAGTTTCTACTCTTTGGAAGATTTCTTTACTCTTTAGAATTAAAAAAATAGAAAGTTCAAGTTAAACGTGTAGCTCATTAGTTTTCTTTCAAATTTGGCACGAGATTGATATCACGAGTGCTTATAAATTATGATTTTCAAATAAGGAATAATATTTACTCATAAAATTCTTCTAGAAATTAAAACTTAAGATTTGGGGGAAAAAGGCGATACGCGTTGTCGTTGAGTCATATTTTACGCTTAGTTTCTTAAATTAGCTATTTAATTAAAATCGGACTGATTTGCTTCACAAATGCTATTTTGAAGGACAAGGCCACGAACTTAACGAATCAAGAAATACTAACACTAGAGTCAATTCTGTTATTAGTTGTGCCTGCCAATATGCCTATTGCCTTACATTAATATGCCTCAAAGCTAGAAAGGAGACTTGTCAATGGGTTTAAGAGAAAAGGAAAGCGCCGGCGGCCCCATTGTGTGAGAGACTCACTGAGAGGACGTGTCACGTGGGGTTACAGGTGAAAAATGAATTTCGTACGAAGCTTCTGAAGACAAACGACGTTAAAGTCCGCTTTTAAATTGGAGCCCTACCACTTACCAGACTCAAGTTTTCCAACTCCGAGATTTCCATTGCCTCCCAACTCCGCAATTATAATTATCATTATTCCCATTGCCTCCCAACTCCGCACACGAAAACTTCCACTGCCACCCAACTCCAAATTTATCTCAGAAAAACATTTCCAACTCCTGGAGTTCCCATCGCTTAAACGCGGAAACCAGCGGGTTTCGGAGTTCTTCCACGGAGTTGCAGCTCTCTACAATGTATTTTACACTTAAAAGTTTAAGACTTACTTCAATTGAAGGGGCAGGATTGTTGGTTTTAAACTGATTACTATTCGTTGTTCTTGGTGCAGTTATGCAAAAAAAAACCCAGAAATTGCAAACGTATGAAGTATTTTTCCTTAAACTCGTATTCAAGTTAGCGTTCACCAGTGAATGTTTAACTGCAGTATTATTTTGATGGCGAGTTTAAATTAGCTTGCGGTTTTACCTTATTTTCCGAGCCTTTGTGGGGTTACTTTTAATTTGTGGCATGAGTGAATATTATACCCTTTCGAACCATTAATCTTGTTTAGTTCAGTTCTAATGGAAACGGAGCAGAAATAATGGTTTTTTCATTCTCGGCTTTTCAATGATAAAGTCCCTAGATGTTAAATTTTGGATCCTAGGTGTTTTGATTGTTACTTTTGCTTTATTTTAATAAGAAAATGATACTTATGCAATTAATCAAATAAGTTTATTTAGAAACTAAAAATACATTGGGTGCTTTCGGACCGTGGTTGAAGGTTCTTATACGAATTTCAGTGGGGAACCGTGTAGCGGACTAATTACATCTTTTAACTATTGCAGTTATTTAAATATTCAGTAGACCCGAGAATGGTCAAAAATCGATTTTGTGGGTGATGGATAAGCTTTTCTAGACACTATTCTAGTGTAGAAGTAATGTCAGTCCGAAGGTCAGACTATGGTAAGGCGAGGCGCTACCGTGTTAACTTTTCAACATTTCAACATATATTTCGAGAACGAGACTGATGAGGGATGCGGAGAACCCGAAGAAACAGACGCGAAAAATGACCACGAAAGCGAAGACGTTGATGGCGTCGAACGCATCAGGGGTTTCCGGTTTCTGACAGGGATGCAATTCATTCTTCCAAGGCGGGTTCAGATCGTCGAAGCAATCGCCCTCGGTCAGTTGGCGCAACCTTACAAATACGGTGAAATTAGTTCCACCATAAACATCCAAAAATTTGAAGGAGGCTCAAACCTTTTGTTGATGGTCTTGATCAGAGTTTGCGAAATGTATGCCTTGAAACACAACACGGCGGGGGCTATCATTAAAGTCTGGCTTAGTTTCATTTTGCAACTTCCTGTCTTTCCAAACCGGGCCTTGATAATTTTCCAGTGAATGTGACCCACAGAAATTATAAATTTTTGCCGATTTTCAATTTCTGAATGAAGGTCGTCGTTAATCGTTAAAGAGGCAAATGTCTGATGAAACGAATTTGGGTTCGCATCCGCTCGCTTTATTACTTCTGCATATGCCGTGTTAATCAACGCGTTTTTCTAAAGAAATTTAAAAAACACTAATTTAAAGGGAATGAGAAAGTGACGTGTAATTCTCATATCAACCTGACCTGAACGAAACTGGTATATGCCGAGTTTTGTACCAGCAAAGGTTTCGCATTGGGAAAGTGAAATACATCGTCGATGGTGTCGAAGGGAAGTGCTTCCGATTTGCTCGAAAACTGTGACGTCATTTCCGAGGATACGAAAACCAATAGAACGAAAGACGCCAGACTCCACGAAACCGTAAAGAAACGAGACACTCCGTTGCAATTCAAACTTTGGGGACCTTAGATTGAAATTGAATTCAGTTATGAAATGAGTATAGCGTTACTTTATTACTTACTCGTTCCCAGAAGGCATTGCAACAGAAACATGAAGGGCAGTTCCGATTTGACTTTGCCATACTTAGAGTTTATTTTCCCCGTCATGTAAATCAGCAGAACGACACCAACGGACCCCGCAATTATCTGGATGTATGAAATATAAATCAACTGCTTCAAACCAAAACGAAACATGTTTTGGCATATTCTAATTAATCTAAAAAAGCAAGCTTTTATCCGTACACTTTAGGAAAGGGAATCGTCTGATTACAATTTTTATGGAAATTTAGAAAAACAAGTTACCCATTTATTGACAACAGAGATAATATCGTTTTCATTTGATTTTTTTGTTCCGAATAATATTTGGATTCTCAAACTCAAAATTGTGTTCGAAGATGCGAAGGAATTGAAGCGATCAGTGCCGATCACTGGTTAATGCGAAAGGTATTAGTGAAAAATCTCCCTCCTGTGTATTGAAAACGTTAACTCAGTTACTGTTGAAAGAAGTTGACCAATAAGAACTAACTCCGATTACTATAAGAATATGGCAAGAATCCTTGCATATAAAGTGACAATTAATCTTCAAATAAGACTAACAGCTTATTATTTTCGGGAAAAAATTTGATATTAAGTTGACAAAATGTGCAATATAAATTAGACCAGCGTAACAAAAATCCGTGAAAATCATGAAATTTCATTCCAAAGAAGCTAAAGCCATGTTAAAATATTCTTAGTATCGAGAATGAATTCTTGGTTCTGAAAATATTTGGAATAATACATTTCTTTCGAGCATTCCTATTATTACATTCCACGAATTATTAACTTTTGCTCCCCAAAACTCATCCGCATTCGGGATAAGAGTAACGCTGAGAAAGATATCAATGATTGCGGTTATTACGAAAAGCATTTTAGCAGACCAATGTTGTTACGCTTAATTACTTGATATTGTCAAATATTTGTAGAACAGTGAGAAATTTAATCATGTAGCCAGTTTTCTCTCCTTGTTCATTCGAAAAAACAAATGGCGATATCTGGTAAGAAATATAAAAGTACTCAGCTGAAGTGTATGAAAGTCAACAACCGAAACTAGTCTAGTGAATTATCTTAGTTCAAGGTAATCCTTGCCATTGCACTAGTAACATTATCTTTGAACAGTAGTAAATCATGAAATGCTTTAGACTTACTTTCATGAAGGGTGCTTTGTAGTATTGTGCTGTTTCGTCGTGCGCCATTATTATTTCTAATTAATTTCCCAATTGTAGTCGACGTAGGAGAACCAATTGCAAAAGGATGAAATGTAATAGAATGTATTCAGGTGTTTTGATCCCTTCTCAAGTTGCGCCGTACTTCGACATAGCCACCGCTCAATATTCTTATTGCGTGTAGGAAGCTTTTGCAGATCGCGACTTGCTCAATGCGTGCACCCACTCGAATAATTTGAAGCAAATCCTGAGAAAACCCTTTGCGCGGTTGAAATTGTTTTTTGGGGTTTTGGTATGGTGCTTTTAATTTATGGAATGAGTGAGTATTGTAACCCTTTGAAACCAAGCAAGTAATAAAGTTTTCCAAAGTAGCGAAGGAATCAGAGCAAGGATAATGGTCCCGTCGTCATATTTCGGGATCGATGACGTGTCGACTTTTGTGGGAACTCGACTCGTTAGTTGCCAAGCAACCAGTTTATGGTGTTTCTAGTTTTTGAGCTTCTAACACAGTGCTTTACAATTAAATGTTTAAGACTTACTTCAATAAAAGGGGCAGTATAGTTGGTTTTGAACTCAATACTATTCGTGAATGAATTCTCAGTTTTTCATTGTACTTTGTGCAGTTATGAAAGGAAGAATTCCGAAATTTTAAACGTGTTAAGCATTTTATCATAAACTTAGTTATTTCTTTCCGTTTTCAGGTTCACGTTCTCTAGTAGATGTTTAAGTTCAGTAGCATTTTGATTTAGAGTTTAAATTAAATTGCGTGGATCGATACTCGAAAACCGCGTGCACCCTGGCAAACATTTAATAAGAGCAGTCTTGGGAAACTCTTGGCGTGTTTCACCTTAAGGCCCGTTCAGATTAACCAACTTTAGTCATCTGACAAGCCGAAATGACCAATCAGGTAATATGAACGTCTCACCCAACCTTACTATTGTCAGATCGAAGCTCGGATTTTAATCGGGTAGGTCGGCGATTTGAAAGTCAGAGAGGGAGCAAACCAATCACAATTGGCGAAACTATTACGTCATGAGACACGTGTCGTTTTTTTCTTCAAGCTCGAGAGAGAGTAGCGGCCATTATTTTATGGCCGTTGCTATTTTGGCCTGTTTTTCGGGCCGAAATAGCCTGACACTATTTTTGCCTGTTTTTCAGGCGTAAATAGCTGGCCCGATGAGGCGCTGCTATTTAGGCCCGAAAAACAGGCCAAAATAGTGCCCAATCGCGAGCCAGCTATTTTGGCCTGTTTTTCGGGCTTCTGACTTTTCAGGCGAAATTAGCGTCATCTTATTCCTAAGCTATTTTGGCCTGTTTTTCAGGCGTCGGAATTTTCGGGCTGAAATAGCATTGTCCGCGCGGCCCGCACTATTTTGGCCTGTTTTTCGGGCTTACGAAATTCAAGGCCAAATTAGGCAGCCTAAACTCGTAGACTATTTTCGCCTGTTTTTCGGGCCTTGATTTTGTATAGGCTAATATAGTCATGGCCGCGCGGGATGGACTATTTTAGCCTGTTTTCTTATCTTAGGACCCAATGCTTTAGATTTTGATTAATAATTGGAAAAATGGCGACTTTTTGAATCAGGTAACTTTCGCCTTCCAATGTACTATGGGTTTAAGAAAATACTCGCCAAATCGAAAGCAATTCATTGGGAATTTTGCAGTGTCAACAAAATTGCACAGAATTGCAAAGAAAATGTAGGTTAGCAATTTTAACTTGCCCTAATCCTCCTTAGTAGACCATTTGTCTAAAGTTTTATGAGCCTAAAAAATAATCGCTAAATTTGGAACTACTGAACACCTTCCCCTTTTCGCCCTTGGAACGTACATTTCCTATGGAATTGAAAAAGACGACCCAGGGGCTCAGCTCGTAATAGTAGCCTCATCGTACCGTACTTAACAGGCGTACAGAAAAGTTGAGTGAATGGCCCCTCTATGCGCTACCCTAATGATTGAATAGCCCCTCTATACCTTACCCTAATGAGTGAATATCTCCTCTATAGTTTACCCCAATGATTGAATAGCCCCTCTATACCTTACCTTAATGAGTGAATAGCCCCTCTATACCTTACCTTAATCAGTGAATATCTCCTCTATAGTTTACCCTAAAGAGTGAATAGCCCCTCTATAGTTTACCCTAATGAGTGAATAGCCCCTCTATACCTTACCCTAATGATTGAATAGCCAATCTATACCTTACCCTAATGAGTGAATATCTCCTCTATAGTTTACCCTAATGAGTGAATAGCCCCTCTATACCTTACCCTAATGAGTGAATAGCCCCTCTATACCTTACCCTAATGAGTGAATAGCCCCTCTATACCTTACCCTAATGAGTGAATAGCCCCTCTATACCTTACCCTAATGAGTGAATAGCCCCTCTATACCTTACCCTAATGAGTGAATAGCCCCTCTATATCTTACCCTAATGAGTGAATAGCCCCTCTATACCTTACCCTAATGAGTGAATAGCCCCTCTATACCTTACCCTAATGATTGAATAGCCCCTCTATACCTTACCCTAATGAGTGAATATCTCCTCTATAGTTTACCCCAATGATTGAATAGCCCCTCTATACCTTACCCCAATGATTGAATAGCCCCTCTATACCTTACCCTAATGATTGAATAGCCAATCTATACCGTACCCTAATGAGTGAATATCCCCTCTATAGCTTACCCTAATGAACGAATATCCCTTCGATGCGCTACCTAATTAGTGAATAGCGCTATCTGTTACAATGCTTAAATGATTTATTGTGCATTAAATCACAGTGAATAGCCCCTCGATGCCCTACTCTAAACATTCATAAAATTATTACCCGTTTAAATTAATTTATGCTATAATTGCAATATTCCGGGGAATAGAAGAACAGAGAGTTTGAGTGATTATCCTCTCGACTTTCCCCACATACTCCCCTAATTAGACATCCTTTTATTGAATCGGAAAAATAAAAAGAACCAATAGCACTATTTGATTTTGACGGGGCATCAACATAGAGAGGAAGCTTAACGGTTTCCACTGCTTTAAAACACTGCTCAACTGTAGGTTTGTTAGCTTGTTTAAAATATATACGGCCACATAGCAAATTATTGCAAGGCCTATTACACGAGTCGCTTAAAATAAAATGATAAACGTAAGGAAACATTTTTTTACTCAAAGAAAAATTTGAAAAAAAAGTATTTATTTGTAGAGCGTTAAAACCACCTGTTTTCACGCTTAATTTCAAAAAATATCTTCAAAAAATATTCAAACTAATGTTTGCGCTTAAAACTTCCGTGATTAAGGTAATTCAATTGTGTCTGGAGCACATCGGAATTCGCATAACCATTCGTATCCTTTTTTTGGATGCTTTTTCGAGTCATTGACACAGGTTTGATGGAACCATTCTGAACACCTGTCACATTGTATCATCTTGCTGCCATCGTATTCTTTTCTGCAGATACAATAAACTAGGCTGCGTGTAATTTCATGGTACACCTTTAAAGTTCCAGGATTCTTTTCTTTGATTGGAAATGAGGATAAATGATTCTTTTCAAGACAATCATGGAGATGCTTCCTCATGGTGTTTTTGCTCGTGTTGTATATGATACATCCAGGCTCAGCGTGTAAGCAAGCATTTACAGCATTGGCCACAGCATAAGCACCGCACTCCACTTCTTCTTGCTCGGTAACTTTTATGAATCTGAGATGCAATTTCTCGACATTAGTATTTTAAAACTGAGCGCTCAACAGTGATACCAATTTTGGCAATCTGGAACATCGTTGTTCTAGCGATAAGTATTTAAGGGAATCGTAAATGGAGATGTTGGCATCTTCTTCATTGTAAAACCCAGCGCAACAAATCAAATGTTTATCGATATTATAAATCTGGACGAAATAGCCTTCGTTGGGCACTGTGTTCTGGATGAACGGAATTCGATATTTTCCATAGTCAATATTTGTTCTGAATAAGGAATTTAGTCCAGCAGTGACGTTTTTAAATTGTGTTTTTAAGATCAGCTGAGCAGCGTCCATCACCTCACAATGCATGTATGTTCTTGATAATATTCCCATTTTGTGTTCTTTGGTTAAGGTCATGGGTTTACTCAGCCAAACATCCATTTCTTGTACGTCTTGGGGAGGATCCGGATAGTCTTCATTTTGAATTTTTACAGGCGTTAGTGAATGCCTG
This sequence comes from Phalangium opilio, assembly GCA_019434445.1. Taxonomy (NCBI): domain Eukaryota; kingdom Metazoa; phylum Arthropoda; class Arachnida; order Opiliones; family Phalangiidae; genus Phalangium; species Phalangium opilio. The sequence goes on along the minus strand of JAEQBA010004536.1, from coordinate 86,399 downwards.
TTATTTTTCGCCCTTTTAGGACTGTTTTCAACGTTTCCTTGAACTTTCATTCTAAGACGGTTTCTGTTAAGACCAATAACGGTTTGGAATATGCCTTTCGGCCTTCCCACAACACTCAATTTCAGTGGTTCTTTTACTTCTGGCAAAGTCAAACATCCTTTTAAATCTGCTTTGCTTTCAACATTATGCTTTCCATCATTAATAAACCCCGTTAAACCCTTGAGCTGATACTCTTCTTCGTCAGTTTCCTCAATCACCGGATTTTCTACGTCACCGCTATCGTTGTCTTCATTTCCATGACGTACGTCACTTTCCATCTCATCATCTTTTCCTTCATTTGCCACACGACTGTCACTTTCCTCGTCACCACGTTCCTTTCCTTTATTTTGCTGATACTTGTCGTCTTCCTCGTCATCATCGTGTACTTCATTTGAAGGATTTTCGCCACTATCGATGCTCGAGAAGCTTTCCTCATCATCATCGTTTCCTTCATCATCATTTTCGTTACTTTCATCTGATTTACGAGACTCATCCTCGCTTTGCTCCTCTAACTGATTTTTTCCTTTCAACCCTCTTTCCATTTTCTTACGTTCGCTATCTTCGAGATCAGGATCGTACTCTTCATCTCCAATCATCAGTTTAACTTCTTTTCTTTCGGCCCAGGAACTAGCAATTTTATAAATAATTTTGATTCTTCTTTTGAATGTTTCTTGGCCACAAGAAGACAAAACATTTCCAAGAGTTTCGAGAATAGGCATAGCTTCTCTATACTTTTCTTGAGAAGTCTTGCACTTCTGGGGTTTTGCTGGATGACGAGTTTGAAATAGTACTCTTTTATTATGAACGCTTTTTGAATTCAACCCTTCCACCCAGAATGATTTTGAGAGCCTTTTGGACAAAATTTCGTCGGTGAAAAGTGTCTTTTCCAAGTGTTTTCGAGCAATAAAAATGTGACAGCATGGAATTTCTTTTGTAACAAAAGTAGAACAGGAACATTTAATTCACTTGCAATTACTTCCGGATGGTTGTCTACTTTTATGATGAAGGAATCGCAATTGTCGACTGGTGTACAGCTAATTTTGGAAGTCAAAGACTTTAGAAGGTTTTGGAACCACTTTGTCGTAAATGTCTTGGGCCAGATCTCGTACTTCTTCATTTTCGAAAGTGTGTCGAGAAAATGTGTTTTTAGTTTTTGCTTCAAATTTTTCGTGGTCGTTAAGTGTCTCGACGTAGGAGCAAAAAATCTTCAAATCGTTGTAGAAATCGTCTAGCGCAGCGTTTCTTTTGCAAATTCCTTTGATTTTCTGATTATAAGACTCCAATCTGTTGTTCGTGGCTTCTCCTAAGTTAAAATGTTGCCTGCGGTAGGCTTGAACCCACATTTCCTTAATTGAAACCCAATTTTCCTACATGTACTTTTGGAATTCGGGATAGTTAGCTAGTTCCTCGTCAGCTAACATAGCCTCGACATTGTCTCGGAACGTATTTTTCCTATAAGAATACGCTATTTTTTGGGCATGAGTTCTTGCCGCTAAACTTGCAGCTGTCGTCATTCTTAGGGCTGATATTTTTGCTTTTATGGCCTTTAGCACGTGGAATAAACAAATTTCGATATCAGCATGAGAAAAAAGTTCTCTTAGCACGGAAATTTCTCCTAGATCTTTATCCACCATAATTGATCTCGTATTCTTCCAATTTTCGTTGTGAGCCTGGAAAGCCTCGAAAAGCTTTTGAACGTAGTCTTTCTTGCCATTTTTAGCCAGGCATAATCCTACAATTTCACTTTGAAGGTTTCCGTCTACAACCATGATGATATACAGGGGCATGCCGCAGCGATTTAAACAAAATGTGGCGTCGCGCAGTAAGTGCTCGGGGTATTTGTTGAACACTTCTCTCATGCGCCCTGTTTGCCAAAACACGAATTCCAAAAATTTGGTCGAGGATTCGATAGATACTGAGACTACCTATTAAACGTAAAGTAATTTAATGGGGGAACATTGATTACACCCTATAGCGACCAAAATAAATGTGCTATTGAAAGCTACGAGAAAACTATTTAAGCCTTTTCGGAGTTTTAAAATGTGGACACGCGCTAATCACCGTCCTTAAGAAATTAGTCTCGCTAATATTGTGAAAAACTTGGGCCTCGTGACTATTTTGGTCTCTGGAAAATTTGGTCTACTGAGAATATATAATCCATAAATGTAATGTAAAACGTAACACAAACTCGGACAGTCGTAGTTGTGTGTATTGGCTTTCAGTTACAATCCATACTTTATTAACAAGCTGGCCATTAATATAAATACTAGAAAAACGTTTTTATATCAATATTACGAAAAGCAATAGCCAATTCTATCATTATTCGCGATAAACCACGAAGGTATTGAATTGCATTGATCTGTTTTTGTAGTCCTCGAAACCGTTTAAAAAGTATGGTACATTGCAAAAACCATAAGTTTATAAGATATGTTCCATAAGTATGACACTTCCTATACTTCGTAATGCTAGAGACTTACTGAGACTCTGAGAGCTAGTTCGAGAACGACGCGAAAATTTACTACACTTGGTTTTGCAGCCCATCTAGCTCCTATTTATTTTCTACTAAGCCTTTGACAGCGCCTCGCCAGGCGTCGCATCACGAGAATCTATGACGTTTCATCCACGTCACTTTAGGTCAAGCTCTCAGTAACCAGTGACAAACTTATCGAACATATCTTATGAACTTATGAAAAACCTAGTAACCCCGAGAACGTTAGCCATCCGAAAGATATGAAGAGAGTCAAGACAAAAGTGATCCCAGAAGAAAAATCCATATTGCGAAGGGCTCCAATAAAAAATAATTTTTAGACCGATCGGCCCTGATATAAAAGTATTCGTAGACCAGTCTGCCCGACACAATAATACGGAGACCAAATGATCCAAGACCCAATAATCACGAAATCAAACTCTTCCGAAACCTTATAATAAGTTCTCCAGAACACCAAAAACTGGAAGATAAACAAAGGGTTTCTAAAGAACCTAACCTAACTGATATGTCCGAGGCTCGATTGGTCAAGAGAAAAATGCATGAGGGCCAAGTCAGAAAGACCTTATTTCCTGTACCGGCCACTCAGCGACAGCTTGGTTTGGAGGAAGGCCTTCAGTTTTACTACGTCGCGAATTAATGTGAAACCGCTCCCCAAAACCTTAAAAACTATCTCGTGCAAAATAAGAATTAAATTTCACCATATCTGGGTCATCCTTCTGATCTTTTTGCAATTGTAGAAGCAATTTTTGCGCCGAGTCCCGTTTCCCACTTTCTTTATCTTTGAGCGATTGCTTCAACTTGAAATTTTGGAGGGACTTGGGTATCTCGTATCTACCTGTATCTTTTCGAATTTCTTCAAGAACGAGCTTATTATCTCCTCTAACTCTTATAAAATCAGATACTTTTGCACTTTGCTCGACACTTCCTTGACGCAACGCGCGATTGGCCGGGTACTTTTCATAAAGTTCTGGTCCGATGTCATGGTTGTGTACCAAATACAGAGAACTGATGTATGAAGCTTGAACTTTGCTGCTGGCTGAATACGTAACATGGGCAGGACAAGAGTTTGTGAACGTAGACGATTTTCTATGTCCCTTGCCTTTTGACTCGTACTTTCCATAATGGACACAAACCATTTGGACTTTAGCATATTTCAGTTTCTCCACCAAAGGAGTATATACTCCTTTGGCAGCCCTTTTACAGGCAGTCTTGTTATGACTCTCAACTGTTGTGGCATGTTGATATTTACTCAAAATGGGAGAAAAGTTCTTGTTGCAATATTCGAAATGATTTTTTTCGCATGATTCCCAGTCCAAGAACTGTTGCTTTAGTTTAAGTTCCATAATTTGAACAAAAAACTTTCACATCCGTCTATAACATAAGAGCTCAAACGTCTTTTTAAAGTACCTTGATGTTCAAAAGTGTCTTATTCTTATACTTTGATTTGTATAGATTTAAATCTATCGAAAAGGCTTTGCATCCATATGGAGAGATTTTAACCTGCCATTTTAGTATGTCAAAATATTGGCTTAGGCATAGCCTCCCTTTTCTACCACAGTACCAGCAGAGACAAATTTTCATTTACTGAATAAATAGCCTGGTCCCTGGTTGGGTTACACCCCTGTCAATTGCCCCCTCGCTCTTAATAAACGTTTTACGATGATATTTAGTGTTTTGACGAAGGTCAAATCACTTTATTTTCATGTAGAAACTTATATATTTTTCATATAGCTCACTTTACCCTCCTAAAGCATATAGTTTAAAGGGCAGAAAAATACATGTATGCATTTATACTCATCAGAGACCTGCACGGGCCGAGTTTTTCAGGCCCGACCCAAGCCCGGCCCGGTTTTAGAATTTTGAATAAGCCCGAAACCCGGCCCGAGTCCGAGTACATAGTTGGTTTTTCGGCCCGGCCCGGCCCGTTACATGCATTAACCAAGCCCGGCCCGGCCCGGCCCGACACATTGAATGAATTGAACAGGCCCGGCCCGGCCCGGCCCGTTACACGTAGTTCAGTTGTATTTTTTATATTTTTTTACATAAAATCAATGATTTGAATTCATATTTGCTTTAGCGTCGTGTATTATTCATAGTGTTGTAAATTTTCCGGAAAATTAAAACGCGGAAAATTTTCCCGAAAATTTTCCGCTAATCGGAAAAATATAAAACTAGCAATTAAGTGAGCTTTGAGTCAATTTATCAAACTTTTGAAGATATTTCGATAGCTTCTTCAGTTTTGTTGTCCTGAGTTCGAAATTAAGAAAATCCCGTCAGGGATTTTCTATTTATACTCAATCCGAAATCGTAATGTTAAACTCTATGGAGCTTAACATTATGAGGTGGAAACATTTTCGCGACCAAGGGGGTACACTTTTTTCACAGCCTAACTTTACAGCACTAGCAAAGGCTGAAAAGGTATAGTATCTCATTTCTCGTAGTGTAAGGTTAACTTGGCCTTTTTGTATAGTGTTTTAAAAATAAATATTTTAAACCACGCGCTAGCTCACGCGCCAGCACGCGCTGCATCTCAATAAAAGTTTCAATTCAAATCTCGCGCTTAATTTCACCATTTTGATTCTCTAATTAAGTTCACGTGATTTTTTTTAAAACTCTTTGGGCCTAATTTTTGTCTTTGTAAGCCTAACGTTAAATGATCACAAAGAAATAGTTGGAGAATTTTTATAATTTTCACATGGTTTCAACGAATATTTAGCATAGTGTGTTTTTATACAGTGCATTGTATTATCCGACCATTCCAATTTCCGAATGTAAGTTACGATATAGTGAAATACTATATAATTAGTCTTAAAAAATTGGACGAATGAGTTTCACTATTCCAGAACTAATTTATTCCCAAATAACGTTTCTCCCCAAAAAGGGACAGATATTATACAAAAACGAGTTTTGCTTCGCAGTCCTTAAAAAACTGCATTTATACACAATCCGCGGCACTTTTTCAAACCCACAAAGGGCCAGAAATTTGAAATTATTTTATGTATTGCAATTTGAAATTAAGTTTAATCGATATGAGAAATTTGGTTTTAATTGCGTAGTTCAAACATTTGTTATGATTAGAAATTTTACAACAAAAACGGGTATAAATGCGGCGTTTCGGAACAAAGAGCTAAATCAAGGACGATTATGACTCGAGTTCGAATTGAAGTTTAAAACTTATACAAGATGTAACAACACACATATGAACACCTTTTCTGAATGTATGAAAAATGTCTGAAATACGACACTGCTTTTAAAACCACAAATCAGAATGAGGGACCTCATTTTAGGAGTAGTAAAGCAGGAGTAGTAAAGCGACATTTTACTCGAAATAAGTGTTCTTATCTCTTCCACCCTGAAAAACTAAAATGTTAAAAGCTCATTTTCTATTTTTTCGCTTTAATTATTTGACAGGGATAAGTTTTTAGGGGAACAGATTCTATATAATTTCATACGTGAAAATCTAAGCTCCCTTTATATCGAAACGCCGCATTTATACCCGTTTTTGTTGTAAAATTTCTAATCATAACAAATGTTTGAACTACGCAATTAAAACCAAATTTCTCATATCGATTAAACTTCATTTCAAAATGCAATACATAAAATAATTTCTAATTTCTGGCCCTTTGTGGGTTTGAAAAAGTGCCACGGATTGTGTATAAATGCAGTTTTTTAAGGACTGCGAAGCAAAACTCGTTTTTGTATAATTAATATAATAGATGCATTTTAAAATAGAAACTGCAGCCTTTTTATATAATTGAATTACGAATTTAACTAATTACACCTCGCTGACTTACCAAATGTAGTTGCATATCATGAGATGACTCATTTTTCGTGCAGTTAATTTTAAAACTTTTCAATACAAGATGGGAAACAGTTTTTGCACATACCAGATGAAAAGTGGCGTTTCATCCACGTTGCGTTATTTGCATAACATTGTTTACAATATATACATTCTCCAGTTATTTTTCCATCTTTAGTAGATTTATTAAAGTACCGCCAAATATAAGTGGTTGATTTTCCCATAATTTGTGACTTTAAACAGGGTTAACAAACAATTTTTCCCCCTCCGAATTCACCGAAAACAAAATGATGAATGTTTTGAAAAGAAAGGCAATTGAAAAAATTTAAAGTTTTAACTTTTTAATTTAGAAACCGGTAGCGGAAAAATACGGAAAATTTTCCGGAAAGATATAGCTCGGACATTTTCCGGAAAATTTTCCGACTTACAACCCTAATTATTCATTTCTTTTGATAATTGTTCGTCACATTTGTTCTTAGAAGCTTATACTCATTTAAATAATCTTTCATTTGAACTTTGGATTAAATGAGAATCAAGTTCGGCCCGGCCCGGCCCGGCCCGTTAACTTCCAAAATTTTAAAAGCCCGACCCGGCCCGGCCCGTTAATTTCCAAAATTTTGAAAGCCCGACCCGGCCCGGCCCGATACAATTTTCAAAAGTGGAAAGCCCAGCTCGGCCCGATCCGATCGGGCCGGGCCTCGGGCCGGACCGGGCTTGAGCCCGGCCCGTGCAGGACTCTGATACTCATCCACCCCAAATATAGCACTATAGCTCGAAAACTCCCGGACCCTGAACTTCGCTATTAAAATAGTTTTGTTTCCCACGGGGTCGACGGTCTTTTAGGGTAATAAAATCCTTAACTCTACCCAAATTTTGGTCCCTCACTCTTTCAATAGAACCAGAACGGCGCCGTTTAATTTTTTAGGTAAATTCCGAATTGTTTTTTTTTTCAAAAACTAACTATTCGTTTGTTATAGCATTACGCGTGATAGTTACTCATTAGTGCACGAGAATTTATTTAAGTTAGTACTTCAAACCTTTACTGGAGTTTTATACAAGCAGCGTTATTTCTTTTAGTACAGTAATCCACATAACAAATTCAAATTGAGACTAAATTCTGCCTCAGTTATGTGGGACCACAATTTTAAATTCAACCTAGGAATCAATATTTAAAGAAGTAGCACTTGTGCCAATTAACTATTAGATTAAAGGGCAAGGAAGTGTACTGTACAATTATTAAGATATTTTAAAAACGGACCTAACTATTTTCGGTATGAAATTTTTAAGGTATGCTAGTTAAAATATTTTTGTAGATGTGTACCGTATACAGGGTGTTTCTGAAACGTCTATCAAAAATAAAGGGGGATGTTCTGTGGACGATTTGGAGTCTAAAATGTTCTGTGAAATTTGGCCGTCCAGGGCACCTTCTTTTTTTTACGCTTTGTCTATGAAGGGATTTCCACACTAAGCCACGTTACGTTTTCAGTCTTTTACGGATAAACCCTTATAATTAAAATGAGAAACGCAAAGACAATGCTATTTTAATTAAGGGGTCATCCGTAAAACACTCCAATCATAAGTCGAAAACGGTGGCCCTTAATTAGGACAAAATGTCATAGAACATTTTCCACTCAATATCGTCCATAGAACATCACCCTTAATTTTTGATAGACATTTCCGAAACACCCTGTATATCCAAGATTGTGATGCGCGCCGAAAATTGATAGAATCAGACGTTCCTCCCAAGCGGGAGAAGTTGCTGATCAAGAAGGGTAAGGCGGAATCAGAAAGTGCTACTTAAATGGGCGAACGACAATATTTTTTAGAGCGCTCAGAGCAGGCCCGTAATGTATGATGTATGAATTGACGCATGTTTTTTAATTCTGGAGGAAAGGTACGTTCCAAGGGCGAAAGTGTTCCAAGATGCGATTAAGTGTGTATCGGCATAAGTCTATGTTGTAAGTTCATCGAGGGGATCTGTTCTTCTATTCCCCGAAATATTGCAATTATAGCATTAATAAATTTATACGGGTAATAATTTTATGAATGTTTAGAGTAGGGCATCGAGGGGCTATTCACTGTGATTTAATGCACGGTAAATCATTTAAGCATTGTAACAGATAGCGCTATTCACTAATTAGGTAGCGCATCGAAGGGATATTCATTCATTAGGGTAAGCTATTGAGGGGATACTCACTCATTAGGGTAAGCTATAGAGGGGATACTCACTCATTAGGGTAAGCTATAGAGGGGATACTCACTCATTAGGGTAAGCTATAGAGGGGATACTCACTCATTAGGGTAAGCTATAGAGGGATATTCAATCATTAGGGTAAGGTATAAATTGGCTATTCACTCATTAGGGTAAGGTATAGAGGGGCTATTCACTCATTAGGGTAAGCTATAGAGGGGATACTCACTCATTAGGGTAAGCTATAGAGGGGATACTCACTCATTAGGGTAAGCTATAGAGGAGATATTCACTCATTAGGGTAAGCTATAGAGGGGATATTCACTCATTAGGGTACGGTATAGATTGGCTATTCAATCATTAGGGTAAGGTATGGAGAGGCTATTCACTCATTAGGGTAAGGTATAGAGGGGCTATTTACTCATTAGGGTAAGGTATAGAGGGGCTATTCACTCATTAGGGTAAGGTATAGAGGGGATACTCACTCATTAGGGTAAGCTATAGAGGGGATACTCACTCATTAGGGTGAGCTATAGAGGGGATATTCACTCATTAGGGTAAGGTATAAATTGTAGAGATGGGCCGATACCAGTTTAAACCGATACCGATATGATCCGATACTTGGGAAACCGATACGTACCGATACCGATATTTTACCCGATCCTTCGATTAAACCGATATCAAACCGATACCGATATGGTATCGGTATCGGCCCATCTCTATTGATGATTCTCGATCCGATTTCGGTACTTGAAACTATAAAACTGGCTTATCATACGAAAAACCCATTTTAGACACTAGTTACGTTATCCAAAAATAGATGAAAAACTGTGCTGTCTCAGAGTTTAGGTCTTATGGCGTCATCTACTCTCAACATAAGTATTTATTTTCTTCAAAAAATATCGGGTAGAAATATCGGTTCATTTTTAACCGATACCGATATATCGGTTAAGGCCAAATATCGGTACCGATACCGATATGGGATCGGTATCGGCCCATCTCTAATAAATTGGCTATTCACTCATTAGGGTAAGGTATAGAGGGGCTATTCACTCATTAGGGTAAGCTATAGAGGGGATACTCACTCATTAGGGTAAGCTATAGAGGGGATACTCACTCATTAGGGTAAGCTATAGAGGGGATACTCACTCATTAGGGTAAGCTATAGAGGGGATATTCACTCATTAGGGTAAGCTATAGAGGGGATATTCACTCATTAGGGTACGGTATAGATTGGCTATTCAATCATTAGGGTAAGGTATAGAGGGGCTATTCAATCATTGGGGTAAACTATAGAGGATATATTCACTCATTAGGGTAAGGTATAGAGGGGCTATTCAATCATTGGGGTAAACTATAGAGGATATATTCACTCATTAGGGTAAGGTATAGAGGGGCTATTCAATCATTGGGGTAAACTATAGAGGATATATTCACTCATTAGGGTAAGGTATAGAGGGGCTATTCAATCATTAGGGTAAGGTATAGAGGGGCTATTCACTCATTAGGGTAAGGTATAGAGGGGCTATTCACTCATTAGGGTAAACTATAGAGGGGCTATTCACTTATTAGGGTAAGGTATAGAGGAGATATTCACTCATTAAGGTAAGGTATAGAGGGGCTATTCAATCATTGGGGTAAACTATAGAGGAGATATTCACTCATTAGGGTAAGGTATAGATTGGCTATTCAATCATTAGGGTAAGGTATAGAGGGGCTATTCACTCATTAGGGTAAACTATAGAGGAGATATTCACTCATTAGGGTAAGGTATAGATTGGCTATTCAATCATTAGGGTAAGGTATAGAGGGGCTATTCACTCATTAGGGTAAACTATAGAGGGGCTATTCACTCTTTAGGGTAAACTATAGAGATATTCACTGATTAAGGTAAGGTATAGAGGGGCTATTCACTCATTAAGGTAAGGTATAGAGGTTCTATTCAATCATTGGGGTAAACTATAGAGGAGATATTCACTGATTAAGGTAAGGTATAGAGGGGCTATTCACTCATTAAGGTAAGGTATAGAGGGGCTATTCAATCATTGGGGTAAACTATAGAGGAGATATTCACTCATTAGGGTAAGGTATAGAGGGGCTATTCAATCATTAGGGTAGCGCATAGAGGGGCCATTCACTCAACTTTTCTGTACGCCTGTTAAGTACGGTACGATGAGGCTACTATTACGAGCTGAGCCCCTGGGTCGTCTTTTTCAATTCCATAGGAAATGTACGTTCCAAGGGCGAAAAGGGGAAGGTGTTCAGTAGTTCCAAATTTAGCGATTATTTTTTAGGCTCATAAAACTTTAGACAAATGGTCTACTAAGGAGGATTAGGGCAAGTTAAAATTGCTAACCTACATTTTCTTTGCAATTCTGTGCAATTTTGTTGACACTGCAAAATTCCCAATGAAATTGCACTCGATTTGGCGAGTTTTTTCTTAAACCCATAGTACATTGGAAGGCGAAAGTTACCTGATTCAAAAAGTCGCCATTTTTCCAATTATTAATCAAAATCTAAAGCATTGGGTCCTAAGATAAGAAAACAGGCTAAAATAGTCCATCCCGCGCGGCCATGACTATATTAGCCTATACAAAATCAAGGCCCGAAAAACAGGCGAAAATAGTCTACGAGTTTAGGCTGCCTAATTTGGCCTTGAATTTCGTAAGCCCGAAAAACAGGCCAAAATAGTGCGGGCCGCGCGGACAATGCTATTTCAGCCCGAAAATTCCGACGCCTGAAAAACAGGCCAAAATAGCTTAGGAATAAGATGACGCTAATTTCGCCTGAAAAGTCAGAAGCCCGAAAAACAGGCCAAAATAGCTGGCTCGCGATTGGGCACTATTTTGGCCTGTTTTTCGGGCCTAAATAGCAGCGCCTCATCGGGCCAGCTATTTACGCCTGAAAAACAGGCAGAAATAGTGTCAGGCTATTTTGGCCCGAAAAACAGGCCAAAATAGACACTACGTTATTTTATTTGTCGCTGAAAGCCTAAAAAAACGATTTCGGGCCTTGGCCATCTTTTAACACGAGTTGATTATTAAGTTTTGATGGTTGTTCCTCATTGAATATTATCAGGAGAAAATAGCAGGAGTGGCCCTCTAGCAGGGATACGCGAGGCGTCACATTCTCGATATTTTCCCGCGTTCCTAGCTCGGTCGTTTTCGCGGGAATTCGCGGATGAATACACGTTTTAGAGGTGCTACGGCGAAAAGGTGATAATTCGTCTGCTTCATAGTCTGAGGTTAGAGTTAGGTTCGTGTAAGTGATAACAGAACTTACAGAAGTGCTTAAAAGACTTCTGATCTGGTAAGTAATTAAAATTTTAATAATAATTAGTTAGTAATTATTGAACCCACAAGCGGTAGCTTCTTTGAACCAGAAGATTACAAAATGGATGAAATTGAGTCGAAAGAAGCCTTTAAGGCTATATCGCTTTATGAGAAACGAAATTGTATATTTTCGACTCTAAGAGAGAGTGGGAATCTAGATGTCCATTTTAGGATAATGAAAGATAAATTTTTTAGCTTAAAAGAAACTTCTAAACCCAGCGAGTTGGACCCTAAAATAGGGGGCTATTCCTATTTTTTAAACGAGTGGCAGAGTTATGTGACGTCTTTAATTTCCAAAACATTGCGTCTACAGTGTGGCCCTTCTATTACATCAACTGACGAAGAAACAGTTATGTCGATAACGAGGTTATTTCTCAATAATAAATCAGATGGTGTCATTGAAGACATAGCAATCATAATTCAGTGGATTGCCGGAGAAATATTAGACACTCATAACAAGGGAGAAATATCACGTCAATTACCAAGAACTATCGGGATGGTGGAATCAACTGTAACAGAAGTGTCACTGCGACAAGTAGAAACAGATATAACCTACGCAGCTTATAGGCTAGGAGGAGGGACACTGGGAGAAATGATAAATCTTCACAAAAAACGAATGGAAAACAGTATTTTAACTAATTGCCAAAGAAATAAATCTAGTCTTTTTTATAAACTGGCACTGTTGCTTCGTGACACTGAGAAGAAAAGTCAATTCATCCCAACTACTTTGCATAATATGGATAGAGGCAAGATGCACTTTCTGCATGAGAATTTGCTCGGATATGCCAAAGCAGTAGGAGAAAAAGTTGCCAATGTCTACAAAGAAATCTGTCAAATCGATGAACGAAATGTTATAAGTGAGTAAAATGGTTTATGCTTACCCATGAGCCCAAATTTTTAAACTAATGATTTATGAACTGGTGGTGATTTTCATTGACATTGTATTTTTCAGAAAAAAACTATGGAATTGTTGTTTAACGATGAACACCTGAAAACTCTGTTCTTCCAGTGTATTAATTCAATAAAGGAAGTACAAGAATGCCTTTTTCAACTAGAAATATTGGAAGAATTCAGGCTAGTTCATTTAAGAAAAATGGGGCATGCCCTGATAAATGATTTTATAAATGCCAAGATGGATAAAAAGAATAGAAAAGATGATCAACGTGGCATAGGAGGCCAACTTTTAAGAGACCAACTTTATCAGATGTCATCGACTTCAGGGAAGGGCAAGAAAAAAAAACAGAGAGTACCAAGAATTGTAACCTCAATAAAAATATAAATGAATCAAAGCGTAAGAAACCCTCACCCTCTCAAAATCAAGAGAGTAAAGAATCTCCTGTGAAAAAAGCTGGGAGAAAGGTGCGAAGGAGCAAGAAATCCAATAAAGAGAGTCGAAGCAAAGAATCTCCGACGAAGAAAACTGTGGGAAAAAAGCAAATTAGCAAGAATCAAGTGCAAAATCAAGAGAGTCATAGCAAAGAATCTCCGACTAGGAAAACTGTGGGGAAAAAGCAAACTAGCAATAATCAATTTCAAAATCATAGTAAAGTATCGACTACAACGAAAACAGAGAGTAAGGTACCCAGGTTCAAGAAAACCTCTCAAAATCGGGAACTTGAAGATGTAAAAATTCACGACACAACACAGATCTCATCCCGAGGGAGAATTCGGAAAAACAATTTTAAAAATGAATATGTATATTAATCAAGTTCACCCTAAGTCAAAGGAAAAGGTGATATTTCAGCCAAATATAAATGCGAAAAAAATCCATGCCGTCTTTTTAAAATATTATTTTCAGTCAAGGAAAATTGACATTTCTGTGATCTTTGTATAGTACTATTTTAAGTCAGGGAAAAGTGATATTTTTAGTTATTTTCGTAAAATAGTATTTGAAGTCAGGGAAAAGTGCTATTTTTGTGATATTTGTAAATAATAATAAGCCAAAAAAAGTGATCTTAATGTGATATTTAATTACGTAATGAATTTACAATTCGTAGGGAAATAAAATCAAAATTAATGTTAAAAATAGAAATATTCGACAGTAGTTAAAATAATTTTTATGAAAATTTGATCATGACCTATGATTAAAGGAAATATACCTCAAACTAGAAAACAAGTAGTCGTCTTTGTTAGCATATGATTGTTCAAATAGCGATATACTGAGTCCAAAATTGTTTAGTATCGCTAATTGGTGAAATCTAAAATGGATGAAACATTCATTTCTACGCCTCGATACGCACTTTCCCCACTTTTGGAGGTATCTGTATATTTTTTAGGGCTTCTCATGGCGGAATTTATTAGTAGTGATCTTCTAGCTGGTTTAAAATTAGAGCTTGTAAGCTTGCCAGCGGTAACAAAACACATCTGACTAAAAAATGTTTCGACAACACTGCCATTAATTTTTACCGGGTACACGTAAAATGTAGGATTCCTTTCGTGGTATTCATTTATGAAACCCTTAAAACCAAATACCATAACCCGCAGAAGGTCCCACGTTTGCCATGCTAGAAATGATTTCCCTTCGGCGCCTGATAAAGGTTTCCCACTAGCAATTGTTTCATTTGCCCAATTTTCGAAGTACGAAAATCCTTTCAAAATATTTTGAACAGGTTCACTTTCCACTGAGTAGACCTTCTTATGTGAAAGGAAGCCCACTTCAAATAGATTATGACATGCATGGAGATAGTCATAACATGCCATGACTTCCTTGTAATCCTTAGGGAGGATGTCTATCCCTGTATTCTTTTGGGGAATATTACAAGCATTCTCAACTTCGTCACTTGCATGAGTAGGCAATGATACACTACTAGGGTGGGCATAATTGTACAATTCGCTTAGAAAGGGTAGTTGCTGTAAAATTTTGGCTGGGGTGACATTCAATTTAGTCCAACTATCCCTCTCGATGTAGGAGTGACGCAGCCCTATCACTTGACAAAGCTCAAGATTTGATTTTCTCTCGTCCTCCCTCAATTCAAACTCTTCAATTTGCTTCCAACCGAAGGATACGCCACCTCTTTCAAACGCTCGTGTCCCATTTACTTTGGAGTGGCTGAGGCCATTTATTAAATTTTTTAGTTGGTGACTGGGACAAATAATCCAATAAACCCAACGATCTGGCACGGAAGGGTTGCGAAATCTTGGGAAAACTTGAAAATTTTGCGTTCCATCTTCACCAGTAATGTAAGAGTATTGTCCTGTTATGCCATGCGTTGATTTTATCATAGTTAAAATAGAACTGGCGCCATCACAAACTATGGCTGATATCAAAAATCCGGTGGATTGGAAGGCAAACATGCATTTCTGAGTTATTGCTGTTAATTGATCATGGGTGAATGGGACATTGTTAGGAAAATAAGGCCCGATAACATCAAACTTTCCTCCAGCGCAACGCCAGACATACTGAAGTACGTATTGTGCAGCTAAACAGTTATTTACAGATTTGGGATTGTAAAAATTATGAAGAGATGGCAGCTCATTCGGATCCATGGCTAATCCAATAGATTTGTTGTTACTTGAGTTCCAGACCATTTTTCCAATGACTTTGACCTCATCTAACACTAATACACCATCTTGAGGTGGTCTTTCACTTTCCGGATAGCTTGAAAAGCATTTTTTAAACTTACTGCTTTCTCTCATTAGATATTCAATGTCAATACCAGCATCACATTTTATATTGCGAACTTTTTTTTCTATTGTTCTAACGCTTGGCAAATTAAATATACTGAGTGACTTTAAGGCTCTGTATGAAGCTGGTGATCGTGAATACAGTGTTAAAGCTAAGCGGTACGTCAGAGGGCTCCATCTATTTCCAGTGCTGTCTTCATAATTTCTTTGTTGATCTTTTAAAAATACTGAGAGTTTGTTCTCTTCACTGTCATTTTCCCACGATTTCGAAAATGCCTTCCCTAGAATCGGATTCCGCCTTTTAACCTCTGATAAAATCTTTTTCAACTTTTCTTTATGATTCACATTAATTTCATTCATTGCTTGAGATAACTCCAAACTCTGCTCGGCATTGAGAATCACTGCGTTTTCTTTCAGTTCCTTTTCCATTTTCGCTATTCTTTTATTCAGCCGATAACGTTGGTTACGTAAATTCTTAACTCTAATTTTCCTGCTTATCGGTGTCAAAGCTTGTATGGGAAATTTTGAGTTGACTTGCCGCCTATTTAACTTGGTCCTTGGGGAAGCCTCAATTGCGATTTTTCGTTTCTTCAGATACCTTTTACAAATGGAATTTTTTACATATAGGTCTGTAAAAAATCACAACATGATTGGCATATTATATTTACTTTTCTAAGGCAGAACATTTAGGACACATAAATGTCTCTTTATTGGCAGTTGTGGATGTGGAATGTAGGTTTTTCTTCGTAGGAATCCTAAAGAGAATAGGGCAATTTTTCGATTGTCTTCTTTCACAAGGATGGTGTATAGTATCTAAGATTCGTGGTTTCGCAAATGGAAATTCCTAGGAATGGTAATAAATTAGTACTAATTTGAATGAAATAAATGTGGGAATGTCTGATTGTACTCACAGTTTTAATTCCAGAACAAAACACGTTGTTTTCATCAAGGTAATTTAGTGCACGAAAAACAGTTTCTGCATTTATTTTGCAGGTTTCTGAATTCCAGAAAGTCTCTTGAATAGCAGGTTTAAATACAAGAATAATTGAGGCAATCCCATCCGAAGAGAACTTGATTTTGACAGGGAGTTCATGTAAATCACCAATGTTTGTAAGCATATTCCTCCTCAAAATCTCCAGACACGATATTGACCCATCGGCCTTGTACTGATAAATGCAACACAGACCTTAACAGATATAATGCCCAAATATTAACAGAAATAATGCCCAAAATTAATGTTGTTTATATTAATTCATTATATTCATAAATTACAATCAAAATATTACAACTTATCAGACTGATCTTTAAAAAGTTCATAAACTTGACGAATTGGCTCATTGTCAATCACAGCCGGGTTAGTTGGTCTTAAATATTTAGACTGAATGTCAGTCTCACTCTCACACGACAAATCCGAATTTTTCCTTTTATTTTTAACATCTTCAGAATAATGTTTAGCACCAATTATTCCGATTTGATATGCGGTTGTCTCACATTTTAATTCTTTAACGCTAGAAAGGCCGGCATGGGATTTACAATGATCTCCATCATCATTTGATAAGTTGCCAAGGCTTAAGTTTTCAGTAGCGACTGATTGGTTTTTAACTTCAATTTTGGTTTGTACAGCTTTCCCTTTCCCTTTAAAAGAAGTCTGACTCTTCTTGTCACTTTTCTCTTTATATGTTAAGTCACACTGGGTAGAATTATCCATTGTCAGGCTAATTTACAGAACCAAAACTTACGAAACACGTTTTGCCCCGCGCATTTTGAAAGAGCAGACAGCTCTAGTTTAGTGTAAAAGTTTGTCGCAAGAGGGAACAAAATTGAATTTAGCACTACTTTCGCCCTCTCTCAAGAGCTCTTCCTGATTGGCTATCTGTATCGCGAGAGTGTTTTCGTTGGTTTTGGGACGCCTTGCACTGGTCAAAGCTACAAAGAGCCACTCCTGCTATTTTCTCCTGATATTATCAGAGGTATTATTGACTTTGGTCACCTGCTTTGGTCTATGGTTTGTCAGCTGACTAAAAATGGGTAATATGAACGGGCCTTAATTTTCCGAGCCTACCAGCGTTACTTTTAATTTGTGGCATGAGTGGAAAATGTTGTTTACTTCAGTTCTGAAGGAAACAGAGCATAAATAATGGTTTTTCATTTCTCGTATTGTCGATGATAAAGTTCGTGTTCTGTATAGCGAAAGCTTATCGATTTCGTTGAATTGGTAATTTCGTGTCATCTAGAATTCTCCTATGCGTTACAATACTAAGCGGTACCCTTTTGTAAAGCTATACATAAAATTTTCATCAAAGTTTGTGATAAAACAAATTCTTTAATATTTGGGAAATAATTCTTTATTGAAAATACTTTTAGTGATACATATAGTCCAATACAATACAGCGGAAAGACTAGATACGCCAGTTTGACGGACGTGTCATGTCTAGCCCATTCATGTTGCTTTCCCCCTTTTTTTACTCTCTGAACTTCTAAGCAATTGAGATGAAGGACCTTTCATGAAATTATTTTCTTTTTTTTGTATGAATTTGTGTGATGGACCATGAAGCGGCCGAATTTCATCTATGAACTACTGCAGTTGTTAGGAATATTCAGTGTACCACTGAATGGTCAAAAATTTATTTTGTAGGTGATGGATAAGCTTTTGTAGATGCTATTGTCGGTCTAAAGGTCAGACTCTGGTAAGGTGAGGCGCTACCGTGTTAAGTTTTCAACATGTCAACGTATATTTCGAGAACGAGAGAGACGAAGGATGCGGAGAATCCGAAGAAACAGACGCGGAAAATGACCATGAAAGCGGGGACGTTGATGACGACGAACGAATCAGGGGTTTCCGTTCTCTGACAGGGATGCAGTTCGTTCTTCAAAGACGGGTTCAGATCCATCAAGCAGTTGCCCTCGGTCAATTGGCGCAGTCTGACAAATGACAGAAAGTAATTGAAACATAAACTTAAAACTTCGAAGGAGACACGAACCTTCTGTTGACGGTTTTAATCAGCGTTTGCGAAATGTTTTTCTTGAAATACAACGCCCAATAGTTTATCGCTAAAGGCTGGCTTAGTTTCATTTTGCAACTTCCAGTCTTTGAGTACCGGGTCTTGATTATATTCCAGTCAACAATATCCGAACCAATAACAAATTTTTCCCGATTTTCAATTCCTGAATGAATGTCGTCGTTTCCCGTCAAGGTGTCAATTGTATGGTAACACAAATTCGGGTTCGCATCTGCTCGCTTTATTACTTCCGCATATGCCGTGGTAATCAATGCGTTTTTCTAAATCGAATATTTTAACATATGAAAAGATCCACGAATGATTTCAATTTATTATAAATTAACGCGAAATTCTTATATTAAGCTGACCTGAATGAAAATGGAAATTGCATCGTTTTTGGTTAACCAAGGCTTCGCATGGGAAAAGTGAAATACGTCGTCGATGGTGTCGAAGGGAAGTACTTCCGATTTGCTCGAAAACTGCGAAGTCATTTCCGAGGATACGAAAACCAAAAGAAAGAAAGACGCCAGACTCCACGAGACTGAAAGAAAACGAGAAAAGCCGTTGCAATTCAAATTTTGGGGACCTGAAAATGAAATTGAACTCAGTTTTGAAATGTTCATAGTGTTACTTTTGTTACTTCTTACTCGTTCCGAGAAGACATTGCAACAAAAACAAGAAGGGCAGTTCAGATTTGACTTTTCCATATTTTGAGTTTAGTTTCCCCGTCATGTAAATCAGCAGTACGACACCAACGGACCACACAATTATCTAGATACAATACATATCAACACCTTGAGAAGAAACATTGATAAACTCTTTCACGATGGATACGAATTAGAAAGCTAAAATAAGCATATTTTTGCTGGGAATATTCAGTTTAATCTGCATTAGAAAGCTTCAATCTGTAGATGTAAAGACTGATAAATTTTGGGAAAGTGAAATTTGACGTCTTGATAACAATTTTATATGGAAATTTGGAAAATCAAGTTACCCATTTATTGACAACAGAGAAAATATCGTTTTCATTTGATTGGTTTGTTCCGAATAATATTTGGATTCTCGAAGTCAAAAATGAGTGCGAAGATGGAAAGGAATTGAAGCGATCAGTAGTTAAGTACAAAGGTATTAGTGAAAAATCTCCCTCCTGTGTATTGAAAAGTTTTCTCAAGTATTATTGGAAGAAGTTGACCAAGAACTAACTTGTATTACTGTAAGAATATGGTAAGACTAGGATTCTGAACTAATCTTCCCATGTTAAGTAACAGTTAATCTCAATATAAGATTCAATTCTTATTTCCGAATCAACTATGCCCTAATTATTTTTGCACGTAAATTAAGCATTGAAATGATAAAACGTGCTATTTACATAATATCAGCGTGGAAACCAAACCATGGAATTTCGTTAGGCGTGGATTTTAGAAGAAGATAAAGCCTTGTTAACATATTCTTAGTATCGATAACGAATTCTTGGTTCCGAACATATATTATAAATTATACATTTCTTTGAAGCATTCCTAGAAGTCCATTCCAAAAATTATTAGCTTTCGCTCCCCAAAACTGATCAACATTCGGGATAAGAGTAACGCTGAAAACATTCCCACCATGAAAACGGACCACTAATGTTACTTTTTACCTCTCCAAGTGACTGCCACTGGACATGTCTGTCTGTGTGTCTGTCACCACCCTCGCAGTTGGAAAATTGGAGCAAACGTATATGCCATTTCCGGACCGTGTTCGCAGTTCACAGAAAGCAATATTGGTATCTACTTCGTTATCATCGTTTAAGATGCACGCGGAGATCGGCTAGACTTATGAGAAATGTCTAACCTCATAATGGTGGGGTTTTCTTCAAAGGGTCACGCATTTGCAAAAATTGTTAAAGAGGCATACGCTAGAAGTCAAACGTTAACATTGGCTATTAGAATGAAGGTAAATTACTGACGATTAAAATAAAATCAATTATATTTATTGAATTATTTAAGAAAATCCGCTTAAGTGGGTAGATAGCCCTCGTCTAGACTCGGAGAGGTTTATTTCGGTTTCCCAACTTGTAATTACTTTATATTGTCAAATATTTGTAAAACACGCAGGAATCTAATCATGAAGCCAGTTTTCCCTTCTTCTTCAGTCAAATTAACAAATGGCGATAACTGGCAAAAACATAACGTACTCAGCTAAAGTGTCTGGTGTCCTTGCGGTTGGGGTAGTAACATTATCTTTGAGCAGTAGCAAAACATGAAATGCTTAAAACTTACTTCAAAGAAGGATGCTCTATAGTATTTTGCTGTTTCGCCGTGCATGGCTATTTCTTTTCAATTGCTCATTGTAGCCTACGTAGTCTTGTTGGAGAACCAATAGCTAAAGAATAAAATGCTTTGAGATGAGATCAATTGAGTTGCACATAGCAATCGCGCAGTATTCTCATTGCGTGTAGAATTTAGCTTTTGGGGATCACGCCTTGTGCAAAACAAGCAGCCACGGATTTCTTGAGTGAATTTGACGGATATCCTGAGAAAATCCTTTGCTCGTTTCTTTTACTTTGTGGCACGAGTCTGTATTTTTCCCCGTTGAAACCACGAAAGTTATAAAAAAAATTCCGAAGTAAGGAAGGAATCAGAGCATGGATAATGATCCTATTTTTCGTTGGAGAAAAATCTTATTTCGGGATCGATGTCGCGTCGACTGTTTAGGAAAGTCGAGTCGTTCGTTGCTAAGAAACCACTTTTTAGTCTTATTAGTTTTTGACGATTGTAACAAATTATATTACTTTTTAATGTTTGTGAATTACTATTCGTAAATTATTGGTCCATTTGACATTGTAGTCGGTTCAGTCTTGCAGGAAGAAATCCACAAGCTCATGAAATATGTTATCATAGTCTTGAGTTTTTGGGTTCGTTCTCAAGTTCGCGCTCCCTCGTACATGTTAAACTTTTGATGATGAGTTTAACTCTTTGCGTGTTTCACCTCATTTTCCGAGGTTAATTTTAATTTGTGGCATAAGTGAATATTATACCCTTTCGAACCATTAATATTCTTCCACAATGTGGATGGAAACGGAGCAGAAATAATGGTTTTTCTTTCTCGGCTTTTCAATGATAAAGTCCCTAGATGTTAAATTTTGGATCCAAGGTGTTTTGATTGTTTCTTTTGGTTTGTTTTAATAAGAAACTGATACTTAATGCAAATATTTAATTAAGCTTATTTACAAACAAAAGTACATTGGGTGCTTTCGGACCGCGCTTGAAGGACCTTATATGAATTTCAGTGGGGAACCGTGTAGCGCCCTAATTACATCTATTAACCATTGCAGTACTTTAAACTATTCCGTAGACCCGAGAATGGTCAAAAATCGATTTTGGAGGTGATGGATATGCTTTTCTGGACACTATTTTATTTTTAGAAGTAATGTCAGTCCAAAGGTCAGACTCTGGCAAAGTGAGGCGCTACGCTATGTTAACTTTTCAACATGTCAACGTATATTTCGAGAACGAGTGTGATGAGGGATGCGGTGAACCCGAAGAAACAGATGCGGAAAATGACCATGAAAGCGGAGACGTTAATGACGACGAACGAGTCCGGGGATTCCGTTTTCTGACAGAGATGCAATTCGTTCTTCAAAGACGGGTTCAGATCATCGAAGACATCGCCCTCGGTCAATTGGTGCAACCTGAAAAATGCTCAAATTAGCTTTACTATGTAAACCTTAAACTTTAACAGAAGACACGAACCTTCTCTTGACGGTCATGATCACTGTTTGCGAAATGTTTTTCTTGAAATACAAAACCGAGTAGGTTATCATTATAGAATGACTTAGTTTCAATTTGCAACTTCCTGTCTTTGCGTACCGGGCCTTGATAATATTCCAGTGAAGATCATCAGAGGAGATGATAAATTTTTCTCGATTTTCAATTCCTGATTGAATGTCGTCGTCTTCGGTCAAAGTGCCGTATGTCTGGTAACACGAATCTGGATTCGCATCTGCTCGCTTTATTACTTCCGCATATGCCGTGTTGATCAATGCATTTTTCTAAATCGAAATTAAAAGAAACTTAAGAACATTTCTTTAAACCTTAGAGAACCACGAAAGACTTCTATTTACCGAATGAAGAAGTGATGCGTAATTCTTATATTGACCTGACCTGAATGAGACTGAATTCTGCTGTGTTTTTCGTCAGCAAAGGCTTTGCATTGGGAAAGTGAAATACATCGTCGATTGTGTCAAAGGGAAGTACTTCCGATGTGATCGAATACTGTGACGTCATTTTCGAGGATACGAAAACCAATAGAACGAAGGACGCCCGACTCCACAAGACCGAAAGAAAACGAGAGACTCAGTTGCAATTCAAACTTTGGGGACCTGAGATTGAAATTCAATTCAGTTATGGGAAATGAGTTAAGCGTTGCTCTGGAAGTTCTTACTCGTTCCCAGAATGCATTGCAACAAAAACATGAAGGGCAGTTCCGTTTTCACATTCCCGTATTTAGAGTTTAGCTTGCCCGTCATGTAAATCAGCAGAATGACTCCAACGGACCACACAATTATCTAGAGACAATTCGTATCAAAACTTATTAGAATATTGCAAACCTCGGTTAATTGCTTCTTGATGGATACAAATTGAAAAGCTAAATTAAACAGTTTTCCATAGAATATTCAGTTTAATCTAGGCCTTCAATAGAAAACTAATTCCAGGAAATTGAAACTGGACATCTTTGGTCACTTTTTTATCTTGAAATAAGGACAAACTAGTTACCCATTTACCGACAACCGAAAAAATATCGTTTTCGTTTGATTGATTTGTTCCGAATAATATTTGGGATCTCGAAATTAAAAATGGGTGCGAAGATTTGAAGGAATTGAAACGATCCGTGGTTAGTGACATAGGTAATAGTGAAAAATCTCCCTCCTGTGTATTGAAAAGGTTTTATCAATTATTAATGATAGAAGATGACCAAGAACTAACTCCTATTACTGTACGAATATGGCAAAACTCTTGACTCTAAACTAATTTTCCCATGTTAAGTGAAAATCAACCACCTTTTAAAGCTCATAGCTACTTATTTGCAAATTAACTATGCCCTAATTATTTTCACGAAATTTAGCATTCGATTACAAAGTTTACTATTTCCAACCAAAGCATGAAAGTAAGCGTGGATTGTAGAAGCTGAAGCCATGTTGACATATTCTTAGTATAGAGAAGGTGTTCTTGGTTCAGAATATATTTTCAATTATACATTTCTTTCGAGCATTCCTAACATTCCATTCCACGAATTATTAACTTTCGCTCCCCAAAACTGATCAGCATTCGGGATAAGAATAACGCTGAAAAACACTTCCAATATTCCCTTTATTAGGAGTAGCGTAAAACAGGTCATTAACGTTACGTGATATTGTCGAGTATTTGTAAAACAGTGAGAAATTTAATCATGTAGCCAATTTTCTCTCCTTGTTCATTCGAAAAGACATATGGCGAAAACTGGTAAAAAAATATAAATTACTCAACTGAAGTGTATGAAAGACAAAAGCTGAACTCAATCTTGTGACTTATCTTGGTTCAACGTAGTCCTTGCGACTTTACTTGTAACATTATCTTTGAACAGTAGTAAATCATGAAATGCTTAAACTTACTTCAACGAAGGGTGCTTTGTAGTATTGTGTTGTTTCTTCATGCGTCATTATTTCTTTTCAATTTCTTAAATGTTGTCGTAGGAGAAGCAATTGCAAAAGAATGAAATATTTTAGATTATAATCAGGTGTATCGGTCCCTTACGCTGTTCTTCAACGTAGCAACCGAGGAGCATTTTTATTGCGTGATTTAACTTGTGGGGATCGATTCTCACGCAACGCCAGCAACCACGAAAATTATTTAAAAAAATTCCGATAAAACGTTTTGCGTGTTCTAACTTGTTGTCCAAGCTTTCACTTTCTCATGTTTCATTTTATAGAGTGAGTGAATATCGAACCATGTTGAAACAATGAAAGTAAGAGAGGTTGTTACGTAAGATTAGAAGGAATCAGAGCGGAGATAATGGATCTACCTTTCTTCGGAGAGAAACTTAATGTCGCGATCGATAAAAGGGCGGTCGACTGTTGTGAAACTCGACTCACGTTTGTTGTTAAGAAACCAGTTTCTAAAGTCGTTTCACGCTTTTAACAAAGTATTTTATGTTTAAATTCTTAAGACTGACATCAATTAAAGGGAGCAGGATAGTTCATTATGTCTTTTCTTTGTTGTCGAATCAATACTATTGGTTCTCAATTTTTTTCGGAACTTTCCCTTGCTAGTTTTACTTTTAATTTCCAGCAACATTGGTTATTGTAGCGTGTCGAAACCATTAAATACCGTAAATGGTTTTTCAAAGTTCTAAAGGGAACAAGAGAAATAATGGTTTTTCCTTTCCTTCGGGGAAGAACATTATTTCGTGATAGATGATTATTTGTTGATTGTTCTTGGCCCGTTTAAGTGCTAAGTGAGTGAACTTTGTTCAATGTTACTTGTTTTCGAAGCTTGTCACGATATTAACTTCGGCAGTGGATTGAAATTTTACTGATATGATGGTCTAGTCAAGCGTTAAATGAAAAACAGTTTTCTTTTGTTGCGAACGCGAATTTCAATGATGCTTTGGTCAACTAAAATTCATTTACATTTCGTGGTATTTCTGTGGGGGACCATGTAGGGCCAAATTACAACTTTCGCAGTAGTTGAAAATATTTGGTAATGGTTAGAAAGCGATTCTGTAAGTGATGGATATGGTTTTGCAGACACAGTTCTTTTTGCTATACTTTCTCTTTTGAAGGAGTAATGTCGGTCTAAGATATGACACCGATAAGCTAAGGCGCTACCATGTTAACTTGTGAAAGTATATTTCGAGAACGAGAGTGAAAAGGGATGCGGAGAAACCAAATAGACAGATGCGAAAAATGACCATGAAAGCGGGGACGTTGATGACGACGAACGAATCAGGGGTTTCCGGTTTCTGACAGGGATGCATTTCGTTTTTCAAAGACGGGTTCAGATCCACGAAGCAGTCACCCTCGGTCAGTTGTCGCAACCTGATACATATGATTAAATAATTTCCAATCGAAACATACAACTTCGAAGGAGACACTAACCTTTTGTTGATGGTCTTGATCAGAGTTTGCGAAATGTTTTTCTTGAAATAAAACACTCCGTACATTATCATTAAAGACTGCTGGCTTAGTTTCAATTTACAACTTCCAGTCTTTGCGTACCGGGTCTTTATTATATTCCAGTGAAGATCATCAGGGGAGATCATAAATTTTTCTCGATTTTCAATTCCTGAATAAATATCGTCGTCTTCGTTCAAAGTGCCGTATGTCTGGTAACACGAATTCGGGTTCGCATCTGCTCGCTTTATTACTTCCGCATATGCCGTTTTAATCAATGCATTTTGCTAAATCGAAAATAAAGAAATAAAAATGATAAACACCTAAGATGAAAACAATGAAGGACGTATATTAACCGAATGAGAAAGTAACGCGTAACTCTTATATTACCCTGAATGAAATTGAATTCTGCCGTGTTTTTCGTCAGCAAAAGTTTAGCATTGGGAAAGTGAAATACATCGTCGATGGTGTCGAAAGGAAGTGCTTCCGATTTTCTCGAATATTGTGACGTCATTTCCGAAGATAACACCATTTTAACACTTCCATTTCTTAGAGTGTTTAAAACTATTCAAGACGAAATAGTGGAATAATTGTCAAGCTCTCGAATATTCGCGCAATCATTTGACCAGGAATGTATGGAGGAGCTGGAATGGCTAAGGGGGCTCTCGTTGTACCTTGATGGTGGAAACATAAGGCGAGTATTTTTTTTTGAGAAGTGTAGCTCCTCCCCCTACGTCTGTTTAGCTGTCTACCGAAAAATGTCATGACTCGTTAAAAAAAGGCATGACAGAAGTGACCTTTGAGATTTTTAAACCTTAAATGCGCTGATTCGCCGCCGTTCGCGTTCATGTTCGATTCTCTAAGCCTAGGCAGAGAACCTAGGATAGAGGGTGGAGAATTATAGCAAACAAGTTTTTTTGGCAGCCAATGAATGAATGAATGAAAATAATGTAAGTGGTAAAAACGCCAGTTGTTTCCATGATCATTTCACGCCGATTAGGATTTGACCTTAGCCATTCCAACCCCTCCATACATTCCTGATTTGACTGATTGAGCGAGAAGAAGTGTGTTAACACGATTCTTTCTCGTTTTACCGAATTACTCTAATCTAATTCAAGTTAATATGAAAAATACTTTATGTTGAGAGATCGTTTCAAATAATCCGCCATAATATTGAAAAATGATGCGTAACTCTCCATCTACCACATTTCCTGTCAAGAGATTATTAAGTTTAATCGCCATCAGGAAAAAGATTTCCGTCTCAGACTCGCCAGTGACTATTGACAAACTCACACTAATTGTCGTCAAGTTTATTGGAGTCTCTTTGGCGTGCCTATAATAATTTATTAATGTTCAATTCGATGATAACTTTTAATAGCTGAATTTATAAATTATACCTGTATTTAAAATAACGATAATTCCCAAGAAATTCAAATTGATTCATCGCCATGTTGAAGTCCAAATAGTTAATAATAATAATAATCTAGGCTTTGTCTAAGAAGGGATGTCCACACTAAGCCGGTGGCTTGTTTACAGGTGGATCCCTTTACATTGCATAGAGGGGTTATGTCTAGCCCCTATGCCAAGGCTAACCCACAGCGCCCTAAACTAACTATTACCGTTAACCTCTAGTAAGTGCAATCAGAAAACTTCATAGGCTGTAGAGAGTTGCTGATAGATTTTCGATTGTTATCAAGTAAAACAGTGAAATTGGAAAAACTAAAAAAGTTAATCGCGCTTTCTTTCAAACTAATGTATACGAACTCAAACATCGAAACACATAAAACAATATTTTTTGCTTTTAATAAAGGTTTCGAGTTATGTACGGTGAGTGGCTGTTCACAAGTTACGAAACAAAGAAACTAACTGTCATTTTCAGTTGCAAAAAACGTTTTAAGCTAATGTGCTATTGCTCTATGAACGCTCTTGATTTGATAGTTTCCAATTAACTGCACGTGAATACAGCCAGAAAACTCAATTTTAGTCTTTTTTGGAAGGTTAAAATGAGGAATGTTTCCAACTCGAGTTTGGATAATGAGAAATTATCACCACGTTAACCGCTCTGACTGTTAACTACTGGCTCCCGAGCATAAAACTGCAGCTTCTGTGGTATAAAATAAAATGGCGAAATATTTTGGAAGCCAAATTTGACTCGATAAAAAGTAAATGCGTGACACCAGAAGTAAGATGAGACTAGAAGTAAAGATCTCTAGCATTGGTAGTAGATCCTGGCACTAGTGAACGAATTTTATGATTTTATGCCGCTACACTAGAGAGAAAAAAATTGGTCGAGTTCAAAAACGTTCCTACCCTCTTTTAACTAATTGTCGATACGTTAATCCGAGTCTCTTGGGTGTATATTAATTATTTAATTTTTATGTCCACTTCGACATTCGTAAATTGAAAATGCAAATTCTACCTGTATTTAAAATATCGATCATTTCCCAGAAATTCCATTTCGTTCAGCGCCATTTTGGGGTCTACTTAAATCCTAATATGAAACCGGAGTACCAAGCTTCGTCTATAATAGTTAACTTTACAGAAACCTTTGTACTATCCTTTTAGTACAGTTTTGGTTTTGGCATCAGGTATTTCTAGATTAAGTCATTGAGTCGACAACACGACTTTGACTTCTTTTGTTGTTAACCACTCTCTCCCGCGCATAAAACTGTTGCTATGGTTATTGAAAACATAACAGAATAATTAGGAGAAATCATGAGGCTTGACCCAATATAGAAGTTAAATTTCGTGATTACTTTTTTCCGCGCTTCAGAGAAGCTGGTTAATATATAAACCAAGATTAGAAGAGTTGGAAGTATAAAAGTTTAATATAGACGAGAACTTTTTTCTATGAGAATATATACCCATTCTAAGATTGAATTCCATTATAAACAGGTTCACGTTATGGTAAGGACAATACGGTTGGTCGGTTTATAGGGTAATGGTTTGGGCTAGCGTTAATTTTTAGTCAGTTTGAAACTTTACTTATGAGGAAACTTTCTCATGGTTTTCACTGGCTGTTCGGAACGTGGGACAAACGACGATTTTCCATTATTTTGAAGCGTCAGCACGTGATCGGGTTCTTGAAAGTTTTGTCACTCTCGTCTGCTCTAGCAGATCTACTCAAACCTTGCCTATTAAACAAATGTAAACTCACCTCATATATTCTTGAACTGAATGAATCTTCAAATAATTTTAATAAACTTTTAGCCTTGGTCTTGTCTATTAATAAAATCAAATTATGATCTTCAGGAACTCATCTCGTTTTTGAACCTTAAACTAAATGTTCTTAACGACCGTTAACAATTCGAAGAAGAACTATACAGCATGCTTTCGAAAACTATCTCTCTTTCGTCTATGCTTTCGAGATAATAAGATAGGTGGCGCCATATCGCTATTTGTTTTCCGTTTGACGCACCAAAACAGTAGGTGGAGAAGAGGGGGATGTGTTAAAATTTCGGAACAACTAGAAAACATTCCCTTACTATAGAGATCTGTGTGTGCGTTTTATCCTTATATATTTTAAATAATCCTTGGTTTGACCTGACGTGTTGATGTTGTTGTTGGCATTGGCGTAGTAAAAGAGAACCGCCTTCGTCATTGAAGGAAAAGTGAAAGGGAAATAATTGTGGTGAGGTGATATGATTTGTTCGTTTATTTAAAAGGAAGGGCATTATATGATAGTGAGGTTTAGCTATATACTCTCACTTTAAAATTCCTCTCACCCGTCGACAACACCATTTCACGCTTTCAACACCGCTCCCCTATTTTAACATTCAAAGAAATCGAGGGAATTAAAAGCAAAAGTGAGTATTTATGAGGGGGGTGGCGTAGCGGTTAGCGCTTTCGCCTCGCAGCAAGAGGATCCCGGGTTCGATCCCTGACTGTGGCACCGGGTGAAAATCTGGGGACAGATCCTTCTGCGTAGAGTTTGCAAGTTCTCTCCCCGCTTGTTTGAAAGAAGTTTTCTTCCGCGGTCTAATCCGGTTTCTCCTTTCCATCAAAACTTGCTGAGGTTAACGGTAATAGCATAAGGAGATCATCTCTCTAAGGGCCCAAGATTCTATGTTACGGTTTAAATGTATGTATGTCCCATTTGGTCAGCCATCCGTCTCATCTCATGTGGTATAATAATTGTATAGCCTAAACAGAGGCCGAGCGCATTCGCTGCAGAGTAACCCGGCATTGAACATTTTTCCCTCCTTCAAAGATTTTTCACAACAGCTCTTCGTGATTTTTACCAAGCACGAATTTACCTCTTGTGTCTGAGAGAGCTGGGGGGTTCTGGAAATTCTCTTACTTATTTTTTCCCCTCAGTCCTTCCTCTCTTGCCTCCCCGCCTGTTTTAGTTTGATTCCCATTTTCCAACCGCTTAGGAGCGTAATCTCAGAGCTCGCGTCTAGAAAACGACCGGCTTAGGATATCGGTCGTGGCTGATTTTGAAAATTATTTTTCTCTCCCGCGAATTTCACGAAAAATTCGGAAGGAGCCCCTATACAAAATCTACCTCACATCTAGCAGAACAAGATGTTTTTGCTAATAGATGCACTTGGGCCCTTAGAGAGATGATCTCCTTATGGTAATAGTCAGTATAGGGCGCTGTAGGTTAGCTGTGGCATAGGGGATAGCCACCACCCCTCTATGCATTGTAAAGGGACCCACCTGTAAATAAGCCACAGGCTTAGTGTGGAAATCCCTTCATAGACAAAGCTTAGATTATATTTTTATTATTATTACTGACTTTATTTTTAGAATGGTCTTAAGGCACCGGGATATTACATTTATTGGTGTTTTTTTCTGTATTCTATACAGACGTACACTTGCTTTGATCATTGAGGACGTTAAAAAGGAGCGCAGTAACAGACACACAGACAAGCCCAGTGTAATACCTCTCCGTGACGTCATCATCACTCGCAGAGGTAAAAAGTTTGCCTGAATTTTTGTATTCTATAGACGTATGCTTGTTTTGATCATTGACTTAAAAAGGTGCTTCTATTTATTTTATCCCCTACTATTAAAACGGGTATATTAAGTTCGCAATCAAGTGAAAATTTTGAATCACAATAATATAATAGAAGTAAAATTATTTCCTACATAGATTAGCTAGTAATTGACTATGTATTTCTATGTGTATTTATTTTCAAGGAAAAGAATCTTATTGTACTTTTGAAATATTTCGTGACATATGAAATTTACAGCGTTTAGGCAATTCGGCCGTAGAATAATTTTTCTGTTATCGCAACGGCTACTGTTCCTGACAACAGCATGAAAAGCAAATAGAAAGGAACGAAGACGCTACTGAGGTCCAAGTCAGACGTGCTTTTCAACGGTCTCCTCCACTTGATACATTCAAGAGAGTAATAGAACTGAAAATCCAGATACATCCAAACTCGAGTTTCGAACAACGGTACCAGGCTGTCGCGAAACAGTGTCAGTCTTAAAACCGGTGAATCATTATACGATAAAATTCGTACTGACCTTAATTGGATGTTTTCGTGCACTTGCGGTGTGCTTGTCAACCAAGAGGCATTGAAAATGGTGTGTAAGTAGTCAAAACCAATTACGTGCTGCGAAAAGTAAAGTCCTCCATTATTCGCCAAAAGCTCCATACTATCGGTATCCGATGTCAGGAATTCTCCCATTATCCAAGTCAGAAACATGTCCTCTGATATTAAAGCTTTTTCCCCGTGAAGTATAGAAAGGTATCCATCAATATTGTAAAAATCCATAGTACTACAGAAAATTTTCTCCAGATCGAGTGCGTCTAGCCATTTCTTTACTACTGGATCCTCGGCAGCCTATAGATAAGCAGCAAAGACGTCAGTGGAATATTTAGTATTTAACACGGAAATTTATATTTACCAAATTTTTCAGATAGTCGAAAGCTCCGCTTTCTTTGGCCATTATATAGGCCAGGACAGATAGGCCAAAAAAGGGCTTGACCTAGAACATTTGAACATAAAGATGAAAATTGGTACATGTGTTGTTTTTGACCCAACAAAAAATATACTAAAAGTCCCCTGCTGTAGAGCGCGAGCTTTCGCCGCCATCTTGGAAAATGGCCGCCGGGAATTACAGCTACAATGTATTCCACGTTCTTCGTCAAAAATTATGAAAATTGGTACACATTATGATTGGAACCACATGAACATCATGGCAAAATTTTACAACTCTGTGTTCAATAGTTTGCTCGCCATATTGGAAAATGGCCGCCGTGAATGCTAGGTACAGTATATTTCACCATGTTGTTGGAAAATTATGAAAACTGATAGGTATTATAATCAGAGCTGTGTGAACCTCATAGTAAAATACTGAAGCCATTAGTCAGATAGTTTGGCCGCCATGTTGGAAAATGGCCGCCATCAATGCCATTTAGATACAGTATATGGTTCAAAAATTATGAAAATTGGTAATTATTATGTTGAAAACCGTCTAAACATCATACTTGAATATTGAAGACGTGCTACTGATAGTTTTGGCGCCATCTTCGAAAATGACTGCTCGAAGTGCCAAATATATTACCGATATATAAATTTTTTCTATATTTTTTTATTGAGTAGATGATTTTCATGAACGTATAAAACGCCATAAAAATAAATATTTTCGAGTCTAAATTATCGACCCATCTTCAAAAATGGTCCCTTAAATATTACTATCCTAAAATCTGGAAAAAAGAAAAGGAAAGCCATATTACTCGGAATTTGGTTATGAAAAACCGTTTTATATGTGGTATTTACATTCTAGTGTCGTTAAGGATTAGTTTTAAGACACATTTTTTACATTTCGTTCATATTTCTCGTCCACCTGAAGATTCTTTATTACGGCTTATACCTTGAAAATGACCACACATTGCCCAGCAAGCTAATACAGATCGTCTACATTCACAGTTCTTTATACAAGATGTTCTGCAGACTGTAGGTACAAATAATCAGTGGAATAAGTTCATCTGATGCCGGAAGGAGAATGGTGTGAATGGGTCTTCGACTTTCGTGATCGCGAACCAATCCCCACTGTTCGGGATTAAATCGTTTTCTAGCTGTTGTTGGACTTGAAGATACGCTCGGAAAGAATGTAGTTTTGCGGTGTCGGTCGTTGGATGAAGCTTAGCGAGATCAAATGAGGACTTGACAGTATCTGTGGCAACGGTTCCATTATACGTGTAATATCTACATAAATAAAGCGTGACGTGCCAATTATCACCCTAAAAAAAGCGAAAAGAAATCTCTCTTCGGCAGCAGCTATGGCTTCCCTAGATGCAATATGGTCATTATAAAAACGCAACAAATTTGTAATATGTTGATTATCTGTCATTACTTTAAACTACGCCTTATCATAACCACACCCAATTACAGCACATAAATGAAAGAAGTGTTCTCTTAACCTTTTTAATTCAAAGGACTTGTCAAGGCGGAGGGGGCCCCGAGTTTGGTGTGACGGTTCGGGAGTTCTTTGGGTTCACCCTTGGTTCAGACCGTTCCTTGCCCCATTCCGTAAAGGTTTTGCTGGGCCGTTTCGGCCCCACCCAGGTGCTGCCTTGGCTCGCCCCCGCTATTGGCAAGCCTCTAGGGGTCGCGGATACTCTATTTGTTTGGGCCGTATGGCACTTTTGTGCTTGGAGAGAACTCCCCCGTCCCCTCGAGCCTTCTGCTGCTTTAATCCTTCCCTGTCACCCACCACCCTCTGACTGGGCTCGCCGCTGACGGTGTCCAGCTTCTGTCACTTGCTCAAGTGGCGTTCGTCGGTCCCACTGGCCGATCTCGTGTGCCATGACGGCGGTTCCGCAGGTTCAATTTGGAATATGATGGGGAGGGGCGCTGTTAAGGCCCCCAGCTATGTGTAGCGCCTATTCAAGGGTTGTGACATGCAATTTTTATGAAAAATCTTCAGGATGACGATGAATATGTATGAAATGCTAGAGATCTGTCTAAATTCTAATCTTAAACAACAGTAGAATGTATAAACCCCATATTAAATCATATTCTCTAATCAACATGTTGAGAATAACAGCTTAGAATAACTTTTCTTTCTTTCAGAATTTAGGGCTATGATTTTCATGTGGCCATTTTTAAAGATGGCTTCGATAATTTTGACTTCGAGATATCCATTATTTGTTGTTTATTACGTTAATGAAAATCATCTATTCAAAAAAGGAATTTCAAAAAGATTTATATATTTGAAATATATTTAGCATTTCCAGCAGTCATTTTCGAAGATGGCGCCCAAACTATCAGTAGCACGTCTTCAATAGTCAAGTATGATGCTTAGACGGTCTTCAACATAATTATTACCAATTTTCATAATTTTTGATCCATATACTGTATCTATATGACATTGATGGCGGCCATTTTCCAACATGGCGGCCAAACTATCCAATTAATGGCTTCAATATTTTACTATGAGGTTCACAAAGCTCTGATTGTAATACCTATCAATTTTCATAATTTTCCAACAACATGGTGAAATATACTGTACCTAGCATTAACGGCGGCCATTTTCCAATATGGCGGCCAAACTATTGAACACAGAGCTATAAAATTGTACCATGATGTTCAAGTGGTTCCAATAATAATGTGTACCAATTTTCATATTTTTTGAAGAAGAACGTGGAATACATTGTAGCTGGCATTCCCGGCGGCCATTTTCCAAGATGGCGGCGAAAGCTCGCGCTCTACAGCAGGGGACTTTTAGTATATTTTTTGTTGAGTCGAAAATAACACATGTACCAATTTTCATCTTTATGTTCAAATGTTCTAGGTCAAACCCTAAAAGTCCTGGGCTAATAGGTGGAATTCCCGATTTTATCAAGTCCGATAGTGTGTCGATGTAATTGTAACTTTCCGTCGTGAATTCCGTCCGCAAGAAGCATCCCAAGTAAAACAGAATGAAAGTCACTCCGATCAGCCATGACGATGTGATTAGACGACAGCTTATGTTGGGCAAAACGACTGGAATCGCTGTGGAACATAAATATGTCTGCTTAGTTCACTATCCATCTTTCAAAACTAAGAGAAGACAATCTCCAATTTGAAGTCAGCTAGGGCAATTTCGAATTATTTTCAAAAATAAGCATGCACCTATTTGCTTACGTTCGACGCAAAATAATGACGCGTTCTCCCAGACATTTTTCAGGGTTTCTTGGGCCATTTTCTTGACGACTTTCTTGGTGGGCACAGATTTATATTTGTTGTTTACGATGGAATGAATGGCGAGCAAAAGTGACAGAAGGACCAACGTTAAAAGTATTAAAATCACCACCTAATTGAACCAAGAATTTAATTCAGCGAACTGGGTTGGGACTGGATTTTAATTGTTCGAAATTTACAGGAGTATCCATATTTAAGAAGGACATTGAAGTTGACATGATTTTCTTCGGAGCGGCGGACACGATAATTATTCTGGCGGTATAGAAGACCGGAGACGGACTGAAACGTTCCTGTTGACCATCAAAAAATGAGCGTGGCATAACCATCATGATAGTATTAGCTTTCTGAAACCCGAGTTAGGGTGTTAAAAGTCTATTTTAGTAGACTAAAATTATGATTTCCCTTACGTTGAAAAAATTAGGCTCAGTAATTATTTTAGAAATATTAGTAGAGTCCACTTTATGCCCTTCGTAAATTGACCTAAAATCGTAAATTGCAATAAGATATTATTCTCCTTTAGTTAGTTTATATGCGTTTGCGAGAGATGGTTAGCATTACAAAGCGTACAAAGATCTGCACTTCATAAACTCATGGTATTAAATTTAAAAGTTTGGTAACATAACATTATACCTTAAAAGAAGGGCCTTTTTCTAACTATAAAAGCAAACGTATTAAAAAAAGAATAAATGAGCCTGCATTGGTTTATTGGTGTCTGCTAAATCGAACCTCTTACCCTTACCTCTCTCAGCCTGTGAGACTTCAACCAATCCCGTAGGGGTAAGTGGTTCAATTTAGCAGACGCCACTAAACCAATGGCGTTTTCAAGACTAATTAAATGCTAATTATTTTGTAATAAGAGATCATTTATTTTTATATTTAGAAAAAGGCCTTTCTTTTAGGGTTTCTATGCGTTTCGAATTAAACAAGTTCAAATAGGCGGATAATATACGAAATTTTCAATATTCGCAATGCAACATTTTGAACGAACTAGAGAAAATTAGCGCAACAAGACGCTTTTTTTCTCGTTTAACCGAATTTACCGAATATAATTCCAACTATTTTGAAATTTACTTCATGTTGAGGGATTGTTTTAAATAATCCTCCGTGGTTTTGTACCATAAGACGAAGCTCTCCATCTGCCACGATTCCTAACAAGAAAAATTATAAGTTTATTTACTATGAAGAAAAGAATTATGTAACACGAGAGAGAATGAGTGTTGACAAACTAACCGCAACTGTCGCTACGTTTATCGTAGTCTCTTGGGCGTACCTACAATAGTTATAAAATGTTTGAGTCCACATCGACATTTGTAAATTGAAATTGCAAATTCTACCTGTATTTAAAATATCGATCATTTCCTAGAAATTCCATTTCGTTCAGCGCCATTTTGGGCTGAACTAAATTAATTATAACTTTCAAAATGTGATGTCTCTCAAATTTTAAAGCGATAATAATTTAATAGAATTAAAAAAAAGTTGGTACTCCAATTTGAGTACCTTTTTGGTCTCCGGCATTTCAAGCCTCCTACCTTAAAGAGTACGGGCAATAAGTCAATAATAACCTTTTAACTGCTCTTGTTGTTAACCACACATCCCCACTATTGATTCTGTTGTCATAGTAACTGAAATACAAGTGATGAATAATTAATAAATGTTTTTCCTGAATTTATTAACTTAACATTAATAACTATGCCTGTTATTACCCTGTAGTCCACAGTCTAAAAGCGATAGGAGGTGCCATATTTTCGCGTCACTCGTGTGATGTAAATATATACTAGAAAGAAGCACACCTTGTTATTTGGGTGTGGCTCAAGCTACATGCTGGCTGAGCAGTTTATGTTCGTATTGCAGTTGGCTATGCTAACACTAACGCCGAGTAAGATGGGACATAGGGTAAGCCTGTTAGTTATTCGTGTTACTGAGTAAATTCATGGTTTTATTAAAACATTTTTCCAAGAGTCATTATAATCTAATCCATATTTTTACGATAAATAAAACCCAGATTAGCAGAGTTGGAAACGGAAATTTTTAGCATGAATTAGAATATGTTTTCAGCGGGAATGTTTACCCTTTCAAAGATTGGATTCTCCTATAACCACCTTCGTGTTCAACGGGAATGAGAATAAGGTTGTTCGACTTTTCAACAAAGTTGCTAGGTTCAATCTCTCAATTACTTTTGGAAAAGCGCTTGCCGTCTGTGTTGTTGGTTTTACGTTTTCGAACTTCATTCCGAGGGGAAAATAGACATTTTTAAGCCTTTCACGCTCCTTTTAATAAGAAATATTTGGTATTAATAAAATGCGATACAATTTTATGTATTGCTCCACTATACGTATTTTCGACAACTGTATGTGTTTGTCGGAAGATTTTATTAGGAAGTCAGAATAGTATGTTCTCACAGATGTTTCTTTTTGCTCTTAGTCAATTCTAACTGTTCAAACAAAGTCTCCCTACCATTATTTCGAAATTAATGTCGATTCATTCTTTCGTATTAATGAAGCTGTCCAAAACTGAGAATTAATTAAACTATAAGTTTAATGGAGGGGGAAGATAAAAAAATACAGTGTTGGAAAACTGTACACGTTATCGATTCATAATCTACGTCAAGGACAAGGGGAGATTAGAAAAACAATTTAGTCTTCCATCAGATGTTAATTGAGTTTATACTGAGTTCAAATTTATAATCACGGAGATATCGTAAGTACATACATAAGTGTAAATTGAAAAATTATCATTTCGATTATGACAACGGCTACTCTTCCTGACAATAGAATGAAAAGCAAGTAGAAAGTAATATAATAGTGATAAGTATGCAAGGACAGAAGTTCAAACAGACGATATTTATGGTAAATAAACACAATTCAAAAGATGGGGGCGAAGAATCGTCTGCTCAATATTGATTGATGGAACATCCAGTATGTTGTTCCAAAGACATTAGATAAGGCTTGAATGCTATCAATCCTTTTTGTTTGAAGCCATATCTAACGTCTTTAGATCGATATACCGCAAATGATATCGCTTCTTGCCCATACTAAGTTTGGATTCCACTATAAATAGGCTCGCATTACGGAAACGACATTACGGTTGTTCGGTTTCTAGGAGTAATGGTTTGGGCTGACAGTCAGTTTGAAATTCTACTTATAAACGAATTTAAAAAGGAAACTTTCTCGTGTGTTTTCCCAGTAACGGGGTTGTTTAAAATCCATTCCGTGCGGTGTAGTTCAATTACGACCCTTTGTTGTATTACATTAAATCATTCTATAGGTTTATATTTAAAATATACCGAAAATATGTAATCACACCATTTATTAGCTTATAATAACATAGAGTACAAGAATCTCTGGTGGTACAAAAGGAACACAAAAAGTAAGTCCGACTCCTCATTTACTATAAAATAATAGTACCTTTAACACGTAAACTTGATTTCACCATTGATGTTAGAAAGCTTCTATAACTACATTAAAGTGAGTGGAGCAAGGGATTTTTTATCTTCTACTAATTATAAGACCAGTCTGCATAATGGAACATTCAGGAAATATTTCCGCATGATTTTAAAATTCAGTTAAAGTTCAGATTTTAAGGACAATTTTAAATAAGGACCTCTGACCAATCGCGTAACGCCTTGCCTTTTTATTAACAAAATTCGTGGCACGCTACATGTCCCGCGCAAATTTTATGAAATCTCGTGATAAATTTCATTCGACACGGAACGTGCCACAAGCATTTTGTTAATAACAAGACGACCCAAGGGATCGTAATAGTAGCCACATCGTACAAGTGAATAGCCCCTCTATACTTTACCCTAATGAGTGGATAACCCCTCTATACCTTACCCTAATGAGTGGATAACCCCTCTA
Source organism: Phalangium opilio (assembly GCA_019434445.1). Lineage (NCBI taxonomy): Eukaryota > Metazoa > Arthropoda > Arachnida > Opiliones > Phalangiidae > Phalangium > Phalangium opilio. The sequence goes on along the minus strand of JAEQBA010004536.1, from coordinate 47,798 downwards.
TACCTTACCCTAATGAGTTAATAGCTCTATCTTTTACAATGCTTAAATGATTTACCGTGCATATAATCAGAGTGAACAGCCCCTCGATGCCCTACTCTAAACAGTGATAAAATTATAACCGTATAAATATACTTATGCTTTAATTCTAATATTCCGGCAAATCGAAGAACAGATATTTTTAGTGATAATCCCCTCGATTAGTTTACAACATAGACGTATGCCGATGCACACTTATCGCATCTTATAAATTTCTTACAAGGACTTAGGCCCAGAAACTTTTGAAAGAGAAAGTTTAGTTATAGTGATTACCCATTTTAGTGATTGTCCCCTCGAATTATCTTTAGCAATGCTAAAATGATCAAATGCATAACGCTCATTTAACACTATGTTAGCTCTATCTAAACCCAAATTTGAATTAACTGTCAAAACGTTCCAGTCAAACATAACATAAATGGCGATAGCTACCGAACGAGAACGAAACACATAAGGAGCGCGGTAGGAAACGGGGAAAATCGTTATCTATGTAATTAGCACATAAATAAAAAGAAAATAAATATAAAAACCCCAAACATACAAATTCATACAAATTCATAAGTATCCGACCCCACAGATAAAAATTCAAAAGTTACTTTCCCTGATACAGTCGTTAATTGTATACGGTATCATAGGTTGGGGAGGAACGTTTTATAAATATATTGATCCATTGGAAAAGATACAAAGGCACTTAAGTAATGTAAAACTATCAATTTATTTAAAAACAAGATAAACTCCTGGCTAATAGATAAAGGATTTAATGAAATTAACAATTACATAGACAACTAAATATGCAGTAAAATACATCAATTATTGTAATTAATATAACTAATGAAACTATCAAAATGAACTAATATAACAACGAGTATAGGCAAAAGTGGATGAGAGGAAAAGTATGAAAATGGCCAAAAGTCGAGAGTCATCAAAGTTTCGCTGTAGTTGACGGTTTTATTGGCGTAGCTATACTGGGCCGGTTCACTACCTTAAAGTAGGTCTTGTGTAAAATTCGCGGTTACGCGTTTACTGTCGTCTGCTATTGTGTATGCTAGAACTTCCTCGATTTGTGTTTGTAGTCAGGACAGAGTAGCTGGTAATTTTTTTAATGGATTTAAGTAAGGTTATGGAAGCAAAAGAAGAGCAAAAAAAACTTGATCCGTTTAAAACAAATCTCGGTAATTTAGCTATAGTGCGAGCAGCTTGCGTCGTGATGCTCGTGATCGAGTGGGCTATGGCAAAACCAAGGAGGATAAATGTCTGAACTACTTTCAGTCGCGAGTTTGCCAGTCCATCAGTCACTAGTAAACTAAATAGTTATTGGTGAAACTTTGATGTCCGCGTTTTTTAACACATGCTCTATGGCCATTGTCATACTTTCCCTCTCATCCACAATTTGTATAGACAAATGTATATATAACTAATGTAACCACCTTTTGGCAATCAATGTAAACTACCAGCCACGCTCAAGCAGTATTGCTTATGTGGGACTCAGGGATGACTATTTATTATAAAATAATAAAAAAACTGTTCTTGTATTCCAATTCACGGGTAAAATGTATCATGTGACCAAGTAAAAGCGTAGCTGGAGGTGGAAGAAGCCTAGACCAACAGAATTTTTGTTGTAATTCCCAGATTTCATCTTGGTCTTTGCAATTTCTGTTAGCCCTGGATGAGTACCGATTGTTAGTATTGAGTACCTCGATCCAATAAGAATACATGTACTCGTACCGATACACAGTTATACATATCGTGAAGATTACCAAATATATGATTTAACATTCGACACATAAATGCTCGAACGAAAGGACACCATTAAGACTCGATCGAATATCAATACAAGTACTTGAATCAATAATCAGTTTTACATATCGTGACGATTACCAATTACTTTTACATTCGACAAATAAATGCTCGAACGAAGGACACTGCTGCGATAGTGCCGCACACTCTATGGTAACACCTGGAATGACGCGTATCTTATTGATTGCGTTCAACTTATTTTGGCTTTTCAAATAACAATTAAACTAACGTAGTAGTGGTTTCATATTCACTTACTAAAAGGACACACCTATATATTAGGCGAACTTAGACTCTACTATCACTTCAATCTAAGATGTTTTAGCTTGAAATGGTCATTTAGGCAAACGAAGAAGTGAAAACAGGAAGCCTCTTGAAATATGTATGTGGCATATTTGGTTTGAATCCGTTTTATTCACACTTTCTAACTAACATTGAATTTAAAATTATAATAAATTTGTACCCAACAATATTTTAGAACATGCAGCTTTATTTTGACTAGTTTTATGAATAAACGTTCGCACTACTCTCATGACAAGAGAGTAAATTCTTACCGTTGTCATATAATTTTTTATTTATAACATTTTACATCCAAATGTACATTTCAACGTTGTCTCTTATATTTTGCACAAACAGGCTAATGTTACTTCATTTGCGGTGACATTAAGTAGCTGCAAATCCTGCATATTAAGAACAAAATGTGGTGTAGCCTTAAACATTTATTATATATTATTGTACGATTTTCTAAAGTAAAGTGGTAAATACGTGGCAATTGATGTTGATTATAACAATTTAAAGTTGCTATTATAGACTGAAGCTTGGAACTCATCAACATTAACTGTAGTAGCCCATTCTATACATCCGGAAAGACGGCTGTGACAGTTTGAACGATTTTACTGAAAGACGTTTTCGTCTCATTGCCCTTTTTTCCTTGAGTGAACCCACTTTAACAGCATCAGTAGGATGTCTTTTTCACTCTACACTTCTTATTCTCGTGATTATGAGAATTGAATGGCTTTAATAATGGACAGTTGGCTCATTCGATGCTCATGTTATTAACTAACGACGCAGAACGATAAATTAAATCATAAACCTTACATTACGCCTAAGCCTTGGTTGAAATTATTTTCGATCACGATTTGAAACTGTATCTTTCCATTGCGCAGAATTCCATTAGACCGAATCTTTGCAATATTTTTAATGAATTTAGCCCAACGACGGGTTTGGTATTTACAATTCAAACGACTATTTGTCGAAAACAGCGACCCCAAAAATGCTATGTAGTTTAATTTCTATTAATGTCGTTTTTTAATGAAAGCATTTTAAATACATTTTTACTGACTTGGAAACGCCACTATTTGGTTAAGCTAGGTTAGTAATGTTTTATATATCACTTGACAAAGCTACGCCTTTTCCAAAATATTGATGTTTATCTTCATTGACTTCGCAAATAATATGCCTTTTCCAAAAAAATTACTGTTAGGTTAGGTTTGGTTATGAGGACGTCTCTTCCTCTTTTGAACGGTTTTACACTTCAATTATATTAAAACGGCTTAAAGTAGTTTCATGATGAATAGAACATAAAACGCCACTATTTGGTTAAGTTAGGTTAGTTATATTTATAAATCACTAGACAATGTTTCGCGTTTTTCAAAATATTGATGTTTATCTTTATTACTATTTTGTTTTTTCAATCCTTAGTTTTAAAATAATTATTTGGAAAATATTTGGATCTAGTGTAAATTTTACGTAGGCCTTAAATTGTTTTAAGTTAATTCAATTTAAAATAAAATCTTTGAGTTCCCGGGATTTTATATATGTAAATTCCATCGGGGATAACCCGAAGTTCGGGTTTTTCGGTGCAATGGGGTTGTCCCTCTGGACCGAATCATAAATCCGCCAAAAAGCGGGTTTTTCGATCGAATGGGATTGGGTTCGGTGGATTGGGATTCGGCTCAATTGAAGTGAACCTGTTGAAACGCCTTACACTTTAAATGTATGTACGTTTACTTTAAACAATATTGGCACAGATAATTTGCAATATATTAAATAAAAGCATACCCGTCCAAAGCGACGATAAGTAAAACGCTTTTCTTCATATAGCATCCGTACATAGCAAAATTTTAAGCGTACTACTCCCCAAGTCGCCATTAACAATGATGACGTGTAGTCTGCTACGTTCAGCATCAGAAGCTAAAGCAAAAGCACCGGTGAGTTAACCAGTTTATGACGCTGAACGATTTACCCATCGAAAAATCGTATTTTAAATTAGGTGGAGATTTTGAATCTTGTCATTAGTCTGCGCTGAATTTTCGAACTACCACAGTACAAAATCCAATTTTGCCTCGAAACCAAATCCGCCAATAAGAAGCCAGAATCCAGTTATCTACGGACCAATGAGCGACGATAATCCAAGTGGGCGCGAAAGGCTAAGCCTGCAGAGTACGGTGGCTGTGACTTGGAGGAATCCGCTTGACTGGAGGCCAAAAGAGAGTGTGACATGCTCAGCAGCATAAGTTACCCACAAGCTAGTTTCTCCATGGTAAAGAAAGGTTTCTTCTTTACTGTTATTTTCTTATTTTAGGGTTCTGTAAGATAAGTTTCAAGAAACTTAGCCACGCTAGTAAATCATAGGTCGTTATATGAGGCACCATCCCATAGTGGAGGTATTCGGTCATTCATACGCCATGATCAAGAGAATTGTGTCTTATACAAATATTATTTCCTATTATGATGAATAATTATGTAGAGTCAAATAATATTGGTTAATTATTAGGAAAAGGACTTAATTTATAACATAATTGTTCAATTGGAGATTGAATGAGAAGAAAATGACAGACTTGGCTTTACGTGGGATCTCGGAACGTAGGCGGAGGGCACGAAGCGAGGCTTGGCCCATTTTTGTACATGTTAATGTTTTTGATTGAATCTCACTTCTATTTGTAGGAAGCCCTCCATTTTTGGTAACATAGTAAAACAAGACCCCTTCGTTATACTTGGGTAGTTAAATTAAAACAAGACCCTCTCGTTATACTTCGTTTGCCAATATAATTGCTAACGTTAGTCCATATTTACGCTGAATTTCCCGTTTTGACCCCCAGAAAATATACAGGAAAGATTGTACGCTATATTCTAATATAAGGATCTAGCATCAGTTATGACACAATTCATTTAAACTAATGCTTATATTAGCCTTAATATGAGGTGGAGTGGTGAAGTAGTTTGCACTTTTATCTAGCAGCCAGAGGGTCCCAGGTTCGATCCCGGACTATGCCATTGGGTGAAAAATCTGGTAGCAAAGAGTTCTGCGTAGAGTTTCTAAGTTCTCTTAAGACTCTTCTCACTTGTTAAAGCAGTTTTCCTCCGCGGTCTTACCCAGTTTCCTCTTTCTATCAAAACTTGCCCTGGTTAATGGTAATAGTTAGTATAGAGCGCTGTCGGTTAGCTGTGGCATAGGGGATAGCCACCACCTCTTTATGCATTGAAATCGTGACCCATTGAAATATAGCCAACTGGGTGGATACGAAATAAAACTACATTATTATTTTCCTAATTTTCGGTTCACTCTGGACCGTTACGTCCTTTCATCAAGAACCCACACTATTTCTCTTTTTTTAAATCAAGAACAAAAGAGTAATTATAAAAAATTTCAGGATGTTTTATTTTTTCTGTGCTCTATAAAATAAATAAAACTAAATCATAAAATTTGAGTTTCTATCTCCCCTAAAAGTACCTTAGAATTTTGATGATCGTTGAGTGAGTGACAAAACATGGTAAATTTCACCTAAGATATTTCAAAAAGTATATAGCGTAGGAACTTGAAATTTGGAAACTGTAGTTCGGATTGACAGTCCTTGCAGCAAGCGAAGTTGGAATCTTTTATCTTTACCCATCACGAAGTTACAGTGGACTTAAAAGTGCCGCTAGTTGCTTCGAGAAAAGGATGTCAGTGCTCGACTTGGCGGGGACTGCTCCCAGATTAAAATCCATGAAATTCGTACTGTAGAGGTCAAAAATACGTTATTAATACTTTACAGCAATTGAGTATGTTGGCAGTGGAGAGTGGACCCAACTAATTATCAATGGAAAGATAGTATCAGTTTCATTTTGTTCATGTCAAACGGGCTCGCCAAGCCCAATAACGAAGCTCTGACTAATAACATTAATAGGGGCTGATACATGATAGTATTGAATTTTAAAACTTAAAATTAAATATAGTTTCATTTCTCAACCCAGAAATTTGCATTTCAATACCGTAAAAAATAACTTTTCCAATCACATGTCAGTGTGATAAGGCACAGTACAAAAATTCTCTAAGCCCGTGGGAAATATATATGGTTAAGTTATGGTTCATATACTAGATGGCGTAAAGCACTTTTTTGAATTAGTATTCACAATAAAATCTTTCTAGTGCGGTTTGATAAACTAGTGTGGGTGGCGTAGCGATTAGCGCTTTCGCCTCGCAGCAAGAGGATCCCGGGTTCGATCCCGGACTGTGGCACCGGGTGAAAAATCTGGGAAGAAATCCTCCTGCGTAGAGTTTGCAAGTTCTCTCCCCGCTTGTTAAAGGAGTTTTCCTCCGCGGTCTAACCCGGTTTCTCCTTTCCTTCAAAACTTGCAGAGGTTAACGGTAATAGTTTGTGTAGGGCGCTGTAGGTTAGCTGTGGCATAGGGGCTAGCCACCACCCCTCTATGCATTGTATAGGCGTTAGATTAGTGGCAATAAGTCGCAAGATGACTTGGTCCAGTTAGCTAGCTAAACTTAAACTTAAACTTAATGATAGTTTCGACAAAGCACTTTCAAAGGTTATTTTCAGTTACAATGTTTTTATAAACAAACATGATAATTTGAAGATTAAATTATAAGCATTAGTTTTCGCAACAAAATCGTTCTATTAACGTCTGATTACTCAAATAACACTTAATAATAAATTGAATTTTTAAGGTTCTTTTCACATACAATTTTTGACAAACCAAAATTATTATTTGAAGTTTAAATTTGCCTGTAAGCGTTCTTAATAATTTATTTAATTCTCTGTTGATAAATAATATCCAATGCCAAAATTGTAAATTCAGTATTCAAACCACAATATATTTAGGTCTAATGGTCCAAATGTAAAGAAACTTTAATGAGAGATGTGCTACAATCTATTATATCTAAAAATGGTTAAAAACCTTCAAATTAATTATCTTTGTCAAAATAATAAATTTAGTAGTTTCAGGCCCTTTCCAAGATTAAACATATCGCTTACACATGGCACTAAAAATCCTGTAACTAAACTAAATTACAGGCCATAAAGCTTTCAACACACCTAAATGGGAAAGTTCAGAAGAGCCCTTGTGTTTCTACCAAGTAAACGTTACTATGTAAACGCAATTTTAGTCCAAAACTGTATTTATTGGAAATATTACGTATTTTGAAAAACAATGAAGAGTAGAAAAATCATGATTAAGAAACTAACTGAAAGGGTGGGGGAAAGTATCACAATATCAGTTACTGTTGGTAAAAAAACCAGGATTTACTTGAGATATAGTTTTACATTATACTTAGTTGTCAAGGAGGTCCAAGAAGAAAAAAGCTTACTCGCAGCGGTACTCTGCTTTTTCGATGACATTCTGAAGCTTCTAGCGAGGTACACCTTACATTTTAATGCAATAATTTTTTATCATAATCATTTGGTAACGAACGCAGAACGTTCCCATCATATGTGTTATTCAACTGATCAGGTTTCACGAGACCTGCACCTCCGCACGTTCTCAAATCTAAGATATTGGTTCAAGAGGTCTTGGTTTTATAATCTACTAGCCGTTACCCTTGGCGTCGCTCGCGTGTAATAAGAACTTCCATCTAAAATGATAAAAAGAATGTGTAGATTTTACTGATGACTAATATTTTTGTAGCAACCTAGGAGCGAAGGCAACTCGAAACAGTCCGTCAGCCCGTCGGGATATTTTTTATTACTTTTCACGCGGACATTATTCTATGAGAGCGGTAGCTCTCTTAGATAAGACTTCATACTGCTCTTAATGTATAAGGAGGGTTTTTTGTTTGGATGTAACTTTTTTGTATTGTATTAACTGTTTTAAAAAAAATCCACAGAACTTCCATTCTAGCCCTGAATATGTGGTTAAAATTTCAAAGAGATCCATTAATTAGTTTGTTTTACAAAAAATAAAGTTGCTAAGGGTGGTTTTCATTTCCATAAAATTAATCAGCCCTTTTGACCACAAACTAGAAATTTCCCACAGAAATAACATGGGATTTTTTTCGCAAACAGCCATTTTGTCCAGGCACTTATAGACATAACTAAACATTTGTTAGACTTGAAAACGGTTTTAAATGAAAGGTACAACATTTTACTTGGCGCTAAGCGATTTTCATTAACTATAATTAAGTCTAAGTGTGTTTAATTTAAAATTTTTAAAACGATTCCATTCTGCGATATTTTTAGCATGGATAAGAGTCAGTTTATGATAATAGCACGGTTAAGGCTATTTGGTCCAATTTTCGTAGTGGTTAAAAAATAAGAGAACCTAAGCTTGTGTTAGCTAACAAGTTAAGTTGGAAAAAGACCCCACACATATATATTAAGTTAACAAGATTACCTACGACTGGAAATTAATCTAGATTACCGACGACTGGTAATTAAGCTAGATTACCGACGACTGGTAATTAAGCTAGATTACCTACGACTGGTAATTAAGCTAGATCAGCGACGACTGGTAATTAAGCTAGATCAGCGACGACTGGTAATTAAGCTAGATTACCGACGACTGAAAGTTAAGCTTGATTACCGACGACTGGTAATTAAGCTAGATTACCGACGACTGAAAGTTAAGCTTGATTACCGACGACTGGTAATTAAGCTAGATCAGCGACGACTGGTAATTAAGCTAGATTACCGACGACTGGTAATTGAGCTAGATTACCGACTGGTAGTTAAGCTAGATTACCGACTGGTAGTTAAGCTAGATTACCGACGACTGGTAATTAAGCTAGATTACCGACGACTGGTAATTAAGCTAGATTACCGACGACTGGTAATTAAGCTAGATTACCGACGACTGGTAACTAAGCTAGATTACCGCCGACTGGTAACTAAGCTAGATTACCGCCGACTGGTATTTAAGCTAGATTACCGACGACTGATAATTAAGCTAGATTACCGACGACTGGTAATTAAGCCGGATTACCGATGACTGGTAATTAAGCCGGATTACCGATGACTGGTAATTAAGCTAGAATACCGACGGCAGGTAATTAAGTTTTACCGACGGCAGGTAATTAAGATAGATTACCAACGGCAGATAATTAAGCCGGATTAACGACGGCTAGTAATAAAACTTTTTCTCTCCTGTGTTTTCTAAACAATTTTAGTTAATATGAAGTCTGAAGTAACAGATATTAATAAAAACTGTCATTATAGACAAAGACCGGAAATTGTAAAAGATAGGTTTAGAAAATTAACTGCCTGAAGAACAGATATTCAAATTTTCACTTTTGAAGACATGATTATAAAGGTATGCTATCGATTGGGCGTGTTATCAAAACAGCATTGTCCAAAACAGCTCTTTCATAAACGCTTTTGCCATTTAGCCATTTCTCGTTTAAGCCCATTTTGATTACAGCGTTTATATCTTGAGCGTACGAAAGTACGCCATTTCCAAAATATTGTTGTTTTTCTTCATTGACTTCCCAAAATAATATGCCTTTTCCAAAAAATTATATTTTATATTTACTTCCGAGGTGGGGTGGCGTAGCGGTTAGCGCTTTCGCCTCGCAGCAAGAGGATCCCGGGTTCGATCCCGGACTGTGGCACCGGGTGAAAAATCTGGGAAGAAATCCTCCTGCGTAGAGTTTGCAAGTTCTCTCCCCGCTTGTTAAAGGAGTTTTCCTCCGCGGTCTAACCCGGTTTCTCCTTTCCTTCAAAACTTGCAGAGGTTAACGGTAATAGTTAGTATAGGGCGCTGTCGGTTATCTGTGGCATAGGGGCTAGCCACCACCCCTCTATGCATTGTAAAGGGACCCACCTGTAAACAAGCCCAAGGCTTAGTGTGGAAATCCCTTCATAGGCAAAGCTTAGATTATTATTATTATTATTATTATTACTCCTTTTGCATAATATTGTTCTCTGTTCTATATACTTAATATAATAGTGATTTCCCTCCCTATCAATCACAGTGTGGGCGGAAACACCAACCGCTGTTTTGGGAAATAGCGCTGTATTGAGAAACGCGGAAACAGCAACCGCGTTTTTGCTTCCACGCGGTTTTGCAAACCGCTGTTTTGGGAACCGCTTTTTTCCAAAACGCTCTTTTGAAAACCGCTCAACTACCCGTGAACCGATTATAAAACATCAATTATTTTAAAAAATTCTTATCTTATTTTTTTTCACCAAAATTTCATTTTCCCAAAATATTTCTCAACATTATTTACCCATGTATTTTGTTCTCAATAGTAGTTTAAGAAAAAATGGCACCTAGAAGAATTTAAGGGATACTACCTTGATACTAGGTTTTACTTTCGACTAACATTTGCTATTAGGATATTCAAATACTTGGATATCTGAAATTATTTCTCTTGAAGAGTTTAAATTTTTTTATTTTAAAATTGGAAATATTGCAAAGCGGAAAGTAACATAGGCCTTTTCATTGTGATTTAGTTATTTGTGTCGAAAAGATCTGTAGATTGATCGTGATCTTTGAGAGCTATACAGCACGTTAATTTTTAATACTTCCAAAACATTACAATTGAAGAATACGTTTTGTTAAGTTTTCATACGGTTTTATTTTAGCAGCTCTCAACAATTTTCTTACCATTTTATACTCTATATAGGGCCGAATTCTCTAGCTAATTGTAAATTTTTGATAGAAAATAAAATGTAACACGTACTATTTTTAAAATGATGCGCATGTTTCTTGTTAAAATATTGTTCTGAAGTAATTTTGGTGAAAAAAATTAAGATAAGAATTTTTTAAAATAATTGATGTTTTATAATCATGTCTTCATAAGTGAAAATTTGAATATCTGTTCTTCAGGTAGTTAATTTTCTAAACTTATCTTTACACTTTCCGGTCTTTGTTTTACAATGACAGTTTTTATTAATAATAAAGGGTTTTAAAATTTTAGGCCACCATTTAAAAAGATGGCAACAAATCGAACCCGATAGACCATTCAGCCCGTCTTAAGGTTAAAGGAAACCATTGTACTAAATATTTGTGAAATCGGTTGAAACGCGCGTACTTTATTGGACAGAGAATATTTTTTACATTTCTGGGCGCCATTTTTTAAGATGGCGGCGGATTGGAAAAATCTTTCTTAGTACGCGCCTACTACTTATAAGTAACGTTCCTGCAAATTTCCATCCTTCTAGGGCAAGCGGTTTGGGCTGGGCGTTGATTATCAGTCAGTCAGATTTATATAGATATAGATTATTCTTTAAAAGGCCTGTTTTAGACAAGGATGGGGATGGGTTTTTTCTTCGAAAATGGTTGTAAGTACTGAATTGAGGATTAAATACTGAATTTACAATTTTTACATTAGAAATTCATTTTTATTAAAATATTTTTCCTATTTAATATAATATAATAGATCGTAACACACCTCACGGTAAAATTTCAGGTTATTTGGATCAGTAGATCCGAAGATATCATCAGTTTGGCCTTGAAAAATAATTTTTACACAAAAAAGCTTTAATCTTTCTTAGTATAATAAAACACATTGAAACACACGTCTCACTACAATTTAAGGTCATTTGGATCAATAGGACAAAGGAAGGATCTGGCAAAAAACCTACCTCCTCCCATAAAACTTAATGTTAATTTTCGGTTCCATCGAATTTTCTTCAAAAGTCGCGCTTATACATGTAATTCGAATTCTTTGAACTGGGGAGTAGTTATAAGGAAAATGGGGGTGGAATACTCTGAGAGTCGGAATGAAGGCTGGTTATAATCTAAGTCAGATCTAGGCTCTATTTAGCGCCATCATGTCGGCCTAATTTTAATACATATGCCAAAGTAACTTTTAACTGTTTTGCTCATACATAAAATTTACAATTAAAAAACTAAATTTAATAGATAATTAACAATGAATAATTATTTCTTCCAAATTGTTGCTAAAATAGTAGTGTACGTAGATGACGCTACAATAGGGAAACGCCGGTAGGCTGCGTAGGCATCGAAAAAAGTCTAGAATCTGCAAGGAAGTGAGTTCGAAGATAGTTTGTGCAAATTTTGAAATTTGGTTCAAAACTGTTGCGTTTACGAATGGGATGATGATATTGATATTGTTTCTTGATGTCTAGATAATTGTTTTCCTTCTGGTGAGAGAAACAAGTACATTTATTTCTGAACTCATTACTTAATGTGAAGTTGTAGTATTAGGTTTTTAATTATCATGTTAACAATGCTTATTTTAATTACGTTTATAAAAATAATATTGTACTTTTTCTCTTAAAGTTAGTGATCATAAGTGATGATTAGTAATTGATTACTCTTATTAGTTAAAATTAAGAGTTTATTAAGTAAATTATCATAAAAAATATTAAAACACTAGAACATAAAAAATTACCTTATCTATCGCGTTAATCTTCGGATCACGTGTCTTTGTCCTAAGTCGAGTTATCAGTTGCGCTAGAGTATCCACAGAAGTCTCTAAGTGAAAACCGCGTCAATACCTACTCAGTAATTTTTCCGTGACCGAGGCCCGTTTTACGGGACCCGTGAAGTTTTTTATCGCCGCGCCAACCTCTCCGAAGTCCATTGACGTCTTGGAAACTGTCTACTCCTGGAAAGAAAAACAGCTATTCCACCGTATTAACGGCTTCCGCTTGAGGACCACGGACTTCCGGTTGTCGAAATATCGCATCTGAAAACAAGAAAAAACAGTTAAGTTAAGAAATTTTCTAGTCCAAAAATCGCTTTTTTTTATGTTTTGGACAATTCTTTGTTTCTCCAAATCTGTTGGAATATTTAAGATCGGAGCACTTCACGTCTCTTAATTTCTTTTATAATTATACCATTATTATTATTATATAAAGACTAGTATTGTTATGGCCCCTTATATCTATGACTGCCCAAAATGCAAGAACGAAATTTACGGCAGCCAACAATGTGTGAAATGTACGCACTGCCTTTACAAGGTACATTTGAAGTGTCTCGAAACAACAGATATAAACCAGAGCTTATTTATCTGTGGATACTGTTATACTTTACCGCCTGACAAATCCGAGAAAAGTACTCTCAACAAAACAGCAACTTCATCGAAGCTTAACTCTTCACAAGGATCTATTAACACTACCATAAGTAGGAAAAACATAGCAAAGAAGCTGGAAAAGACAGATATTAAACCAGCCGGGAAAGCAATAATTGATCACCTAACTACATATTTGCCAAAACTCGTCCATGAAGCTCTAAAAGAGTTTGAAAACCATCGAGATGTACCAGTCGAAGATGCAATAAAAGACCAGAATATAGTCATATCACAAGTAGTAGAACAACTTCGGATAATGAAGAAATACCAGGATATCATCGTCGAAGAACTAAAATATCTACGGACTGCGATAAGTGATAATCCAGAGAAACACAACACATTAGAAAAAGTTCAATACGCGACGCTATAACGAATATTCCTCCAAATATGGAAGTCAAGGTCGCACAGGATTTAATCGAACAGTTATTGCTGAAAACGGGGTTAAGTATAGGCAATGATATTACAGATCAAATATCTCCGCTGCGTAAAGAAGTGGCAGTTCTGACCAGTCAAAACGTGGATATTCTTGAACAAACCGAAGTTATCCGTAATAACGCTACACTTACAGATAGACTCGCCGGGATGGAAACCACGAAATATGCCCATATTACTGACATCTCCGAGACAATCGCAGATATTAGCATTGATGTGGGTGATCTTAAAATACAAAACACATCTCTTCAAACGGGCCTGAGGGAACTAAAGAAAACTTTAGACAATGGTAATATGAATCTTGTCGGCAGCATCAGCGATGACTTAAAGACCATAACGAGAGAGCAAGCCAAACTGACAACAGACACAGGAAAAATACAAAACGCACAGTGCCCAACACTTCTGTCCGAAATGAAAGAACTAAAACTACAAAACTCAATCCTCTCAGGCCAACTAAGTATAATCGACACAAAAATTGACACAAATATCACCAGCACTATCCATTGCGAAGATGAAGATTCAGAGTCTCAATCATCAGCAACATATTGCAAGGCACTTGCAACGAAAAAGCCAAAACAGAAATACGAGAGGCTTAAACCGGAGTCGACTCGTGAAAATAACGCAAGAAGAATTTAAACCGTGAATGATAAACCCGAACCTTGCCTATTTGGAAAAAGAACAGACGCAATTTTCAAAGGCAAGCTACCCGAAGGTACAAAAATAATACGGAAAAAAGCGGTATTCGTCACAAGAGTTCCACCAAACACTTCAGCGGAATACCTTAAACAGTGGCTTTCGTCGGAACACAATTTTACCTTCATAATTTGCACGAGACTTAAAACAAAGGGACCCGGATACTCTTCATTTCACGTCGCGGCAAACAACGACGAGTTTACCACACTTATTAAACCAGAAATTTGGCCCGAAGGTTTTCTAATTTCCGAATTTAGAGGTTGGTTGAGGCACAACAGGAAATTCATTGAAGGTCAAGATGAATTCCTGGACTCAACTAGAGAAGAAACCATTGATACTGTAACAGTGCAAGACTGACAGTCACTGCTACTTCTAGCTTAGTAATGTCGACCTTATCGATGACTGGTAACAATAGATTATCATCTAAAGCAATATCAATAAAATATCAGAACGTCCGGGGTCTAAGGACGAAACTTGACCACATATTAATAAGTCTCAGCACTTGCGATCAGGACATAATCTGTTTAACAGAAACATATTTAAACGACACTCACTTTGACGCTGACTTTCTGCCGGGGAATATGGTCGCGTGCCGTGCAGATAGGAATCCCGACGAGACCAAAGCTATTCGTGGTGGCGGTACAATGACTATTGTAAACAAAAACTTATCGGTTCAAAGGCGAGCCGATCTCGAACTACGGGATGAGTGCGTTTGGATCGAGATAATTGTCAACAAGGGAAGGGTACCTAAGAAAATTCTAATTGGGAACCACTATTTCGCCCCGCAAGTCACCCGCATTAATACGAGACTTACTTCAACAAACTTAGTGAAAAGCTAGAAAACTACCATAACGACATAATTTTGGTAGGGTATTTCAACCTACCGAAAGTAAACTGGCAACACTCAACCGCTGATAACTGTAACAGTGCGGTTAAACCGAAAGCAACATCGGTTCTCGATTTTGTCTGCGCACTCGGATTAACCCAAGAAAACGAACAGGTGAACAGCTGCGGGAATGTTCTCGATTTAGTCATCACGAACCGTAATGACCTGAATATTAACTTGGATTCAATTCCTCTGGTTGCAGTTGACGTTTTCCACCCTCCTCTTGTTATATCTTTACTTATACTTCAAGAACATTGCACATTACAAGAAGACGCACAAAAAAGCCACAAATACAATTTCAAAAAGGGTAACTACAATGAACTCTACAAAATACTTCGAGAAAGTGACTGGTCTAATCTGTTGAACACGACAAATCCCAACACGGCCGTCGAGATGCTTCAGAGGGAAGTGATAAATGCCTTAGACGCAACCATACCCAAGCATGGAAAACGCTCTTGCAAATATCCGATCTGGTTCTCAAAAGACCTAAGAGACGGGCTAAAGAGAAAACACTATTTTCACAAGAAGTACAAGCGTTCAGCATCACCTGCGGACCTAGAAAAATATAGAGAACTAAGAACCTTAACTCATAAGCTGTTAAAAGTGGATAGGCAGCAATTTGGCGCTGATATCGTGAACGTGCTAAGTAACAAACCGGAAAAGCTCTGGAATTACGTCAATGAGCGAAGAAAACCAACTGACAAGAGTAAACTTATAATCACTTCAGATAACAAAGAAACTACCACAGACAACAATGAAATTGCAAGAGAGTTTCGGGACTTACTGGTATCACTAGGTGAACGAGGCGAGCAAAGTACAGTTAATACGGACGCCACTGAACTGGACACGGATGACTGGAAGTGCAAGGGGAATGGTCTACCTTTCACAAACCTAAGTCTAACTGAAAGCGATTTCCTGGAGGCGATAAAGAAACTCCCCCCAAAGAAGTCTGCAGGGTTTGATACAATCCCAGGATACATAATTAAGGGCTGCTCGGAAGTCTTCGCGCCTATCCTTCAACATATTTACAACATATCACTTCGCAGCGGGATATTCCCAGAAAAGTGGAAAACATCCATTCTAATACCTATCTTTAAAAAAGGAGATAAAACACAAATCAACAATTACAGGCCGATATCCCTAATATCAGTTTTCTCCAAAGTCTTCGAAATAATCGTGCATAAATACGTCTGTAACTGGTTTAAGCCTATGCTCGCCGCCGATCAACATGGTTTCACAACTAAAAGGTCAACGATCACTAATCTAGTATCGTTCTTGAATTACGTCGCGCCAAGAATTGAGAACAGAAAACAGGTCGACACAATCTTTATGGACTTAAGCAAAGCGTTCGACCGCATGGAACATGACATACTCAAAATTAAATTAATAAAGTACGTCATGGACGGAAACCTACTAAACTGGCTTTCAAGCTACTTAGAAAGAAGGAAGAACATAATCAAGATCAATAACGAAGTCACCAACGTCACATTTTACTCTACCAGAGGTGTTCCGCAAGGATCTGCACTCGGTCCACTGTTATTCGCTATTTACATTAATGACCTACTTAGCCCAATAAAGGGCATACTACAGGAGAGACACATAAAGGCCTATGCGGACGATAACAAATTATACCGTGAAGTAAGATATATAAAAGACTGCGTCTCCTTGAATGACGAATTACAGAATATAAGTGATTGGGGAAAACGCAACGGATTGCCCCTTAACACCAAGAAAACTTTTATTGTTTCGTTTCACCGAAAAACCAATCCCGTCAAATATGACTACATGGTTGATGGCGAACAGGTACAGAGAGTTGACCAAATTACGGATCTCGGATTGACCTGGGACGCCAAAATGCACCTGATTAAACATATAGATTTGACCGTCTCAAACTGTCTCCGCAGACTCTATGGGATACTCCGTATAGCCCGTAACCTCAAGAGTTCAAAAGTCTTTATCCATCTATATCAATCCGTTGTCCGGGCGAAGCTGGAATATGGGATGGTAATATGGGGCGGCGCAGCAACCTATGGTCAACAAAAGATAGAATTCAAAGAAAATTTGTCCAATTATACCACACACACTTCGCTCGATATGTCCCCTACAATTACGAGTTCATACTGAAACACAGGCTAAAAATAAATGAAATTATTTTTTACACGGAATCATTCATAACAATATAGACAGTAATGAACTCTTGGAGAACCTCAACTTTCAAATTAATACAAGGAGATCTAAGGAAACTTTTAAAGCTAAGGTAAAGTCTACGTTAAATACAATTGATAGAGTGCAAAAAACTTATAACATATTCTGTAACGTCATAGACATATTTGATAAAAGGAAAACAAAATTGAAACATAGGCTAAAACACTATTTCCTGAATCGAGAATGAACAAGTGTTATATTTAAATATTGACCTTTTAACTCTACCCTACCAGGTTATCGATTTTATTCGATCTTATACATAAAGATTACAATTATTTTTAATTAGTTATTCGTTTATTTTTAATTTTTTTTGTCACGTTGTATCACATATTTGTGTGTTTAAATCTCTCATGTTTGCATAAAAACATAGTGTATTTTTAATATAACCATACTCTGTATTATTGTAAAAAGTGCTCCAAGCATGTTGTAATGCAGAGTCAATAAAAAGTCTTTGAATTGAATTAACGTTTATAGGTAAATTTAAACTTGAAACGATATTTTGTCTTTAGCAAATATGTAACTGAAAAGAACCCAATTAAGAGTTGATTAAATAAATTATCATTATCGTTTTTTGTCAAATTTAAACTTGAAATGATAATTTTTCTTTGTCAAAATTTGTTACTGAAAAGTGAAAAGAACCTTAGAAAGTGCTTGTGCTTCGTAAAATTTATTATTAGGCTTATTTGAGTAATCAAACGTTAATAGAAAGATTTTATTGCGAATGCCAATACTTAAAATGAAACATCAAATTATCATTTTTGTTTGTCCAAAATTGTAACACGCTTAATTAGAAAAATAAGTTTTTAAACTTTAGCTTATCTAATCCCAAAACTCAAATTAAATGTACAGGTATAGTTAACCTCAAAAATGTATCTGTCTAAAAGCACTTGCCAGTTAATTTAATTAACTTACAATATAAACATTTAATTCGAACACTTACACAGATGGTAATATCATAAACTTGCTTAGTTACAGAATTTTCCCTAATACACTCTCCAGAGACTACGGTATTAACTTCTTTTGGTTTACAATTCAAATATCTCTTACGTTAAAAATGTGTTTAGTTTTTATTATATTTTAGACAATTCCTAAAACAATTTTGTAAACCTTCTAATGCTAAAAACGGGACGTATTTTATAATTGTAGCGCTCCCCATTTTTAAACTGCCAATCTACCATTTGCGAATTTCCCGCCAAGATATTTCAATTCAGTCCGCTAGACTCGCTGCTTGTCAGTTTACCTCTCAATTCTCGGTATGTATACACGCGCTACCATGGAAACGCCAGACTCTCCGAATCGAACAAAGTCCCCTCCTCCCTGCCCCAACTAAGCAAGAGGTGAGAGGAACGCGCCGGCCGCCGACGTGCAAGAGATACTAGGTTAAAGCATGATTTTCACTTGGCGTAAATCACGACTTTTCGCCCTACGTCAAGCGACAACCAAAAAAAAACCTAGTTACGTTGGACAGAAATTACGTTGAGTGTGGCGATATTAGTTTTCTATTTTTTCGGCAACGTTCAACGTTAACGCTCTGCGCGAGCCAATCAGCAATAAGCTAGAGTCGTGACGTCATTTTCGACCACGCGTGTTCGGAAGGGGCCGTCCGTGGTCCGCCATCTTTTTATTTATTTCGTTCCTGATTGAGTCAATAACTAGTACAAATCCCTGAGAATGCCGAAGTTAAATGCTGAAAGGTTTATTGAAGAGGTTAGGAACGATACAAATATGTATGATATAAGAAACAAAGATTGCAACGAAGAAAGACAATAGATGGGCCGCAATTAATGCAGTGTTCAGTTTATCTGTTAAGCCTTGGTTCCATTATTTGCATGAACTACGCTAAGTGAAAACGCTATAACGCTGGGCGACAACGTAAAAAACAAATCTGACGTTTGACGTCCAGCTGCAAAGTAGTGTTTTTCGGTCAAGTGAAAAACATACTTTAAGCAACATAACTCGAGCTTGGTAATATGTCTAGACATTCGAGAGCGTAAAGGCGTCAATTTACGTAGTGAAAGCTCTGTGAGATGGTCCGGGATCGATACCCGGTCGAGGAAGAGAATAATTTCATAAATAAATTAAATTTTTTCATGTTGCAGAGCCACCTAAGTGTGGTTCTGAGTACTATTTAAAAAATTTCCCAATTCCGCACAGGAAAAAACTGGGAAATGGGGAAAAAAGACGCCCAACCACACCAATAATGGGACTTAACCTTTTGCGCATTCGCTAGATGGCGCAAAAACAAATATAATTACGCGTAATCTTTAAAAACCTACTATTGAAAGCTATAAGATTTTAACGAGCAATTCTTAATAGGTGGACCGGAAATCTGAGAGTGATGAGCTCCTCGTTTGGCGCTGTTAATCCAAGTCTTTTATCGTAATTAGAAATGTATGTTTTAACAAACTGGTGTCGAAACACTATTAAGGCTATGTTTGCACAGGCTAATGATGATAGCAAAATGAGCGTGCGGAGGTAATTGGACTCGTCGGTCGATTCCGGCGGTAAAACTCGTTTTGACTTCCCATGATTCGATCATTTTGCGTATTCAAATTTAGCATAAATTTGCTGTTGGACAAGCGGCTTCTCTTTCTTTAACATACGGAAGAAGAGGTCTATAACGTAAGCGTATTCAGTGACGCTGAAAACGTAAGTTATCAACATAGCCGTCTCCAGGGTCAAATTTTATTATGGGCCGCGGTTGGATACATTATCGGACGAATCTACCTTATTCCCGAATTTGAATATCTGTTACTTTAGACAATTAATTTTCTACACTTATCTTTTGCACTTTCCTGTCTTTGTCTACAATGACAGTTTTGATTAATTTGTAATGATTTGAGGGGGATGAGATTGTTAAATTACACGTTTAACATTGGTTGTGATACTGTGGACATGATAAGGATGTGGCATAGTGATAACCGCTGACACGGTGATTGCTTGAAGGAGTTTTTTTTTATTCGGTTTGACACAATCCCTAGTCTTGTAGCTGATCGCCCGGGTCGTCTGACGAAGAATCCATTTAAGAACTGAGAACCCTCAAAGATAAACTTAAGGCTGTAGTGCGCCGTGACAACAGCGCATTGTCACGCCCCTCAACAGGCTCTTACCGCATTACCATGTGAGAGCGTCTGCTTCCCTGCTTCCCTCTATACATCAAAACTCTGTAAAAGAGACATTACACATGACCTTGTCGACTAGTCATTTGTAGTGAGAGAACTCGAATAACTTTGGAGTCTAATCGTTGAATTAGTTAAGTGAAGTTCAGCTAGCTAATTGGACCAAGCCATCTTGCGACTTATTGCCACTTATCTAACGCCTTTACATTGCATAGAGGGGTGGTGGCTAGCTTCCACCTTCCTTGCTACCTTTCTTCTTATGAGGACGGAGGGGAGGTCACCGACTGGTCACCCAATTTAGTTTATTCTTGTCAGATGAATGTTAAGGAAAACAACAATTTATTCAATCAAACTTAATTTATTTCCTTCACTTATTTATTTTGTTATCTTGTTCTTTATTGTTTATTCTGTTTATTCTGAGCGAGCTTGTTTTCTCAGCTCTTCCCCTTTGTGGATGTCAGCTCCACGGTCCAACAATATTGGGTTTTAAGCTGCAAAGCTAATAGTAATTAAAACATGGAACAATAGGAGATCACAACCATTAGGTTCAGAGAAGAGAAAAACTGTGTTTATTAACAAAGGCTCAGAAAAGAATAATAATACATACACAAGTATTTATATATGTTTTACTGCTCGGTTTCATAGATGGCTCTAGCATCTCAGTAAATATTATAATGCGGGAAAGTTGAATCTTCCAACACTCCCCCTTTTTCCCGTATTTGGGCTATTGTCTTATGCCCATTTCATGCGTGCAGAAATCCAGTTTACGACGTTCTACTGACTTCGTTAAAACGTCTGCTAGCATATCTTCGGTAGCTATCCATTGTACCGTAACATCTTGCCTTCTAATCGCTTCGCGAACAAAATGATGACGAACATCAATATGTTTGGTTCGCGCATGATAGACGCTGTTCTTCGCGAGATCCACCGACCCTTTTTTGTCGCACAAAATTGGCGTGGAGGCTTTAGCACGTTGAACTTGCAGTTCGATGAGAAAGCGACGAATCCAGATTCCTTCGGTACATGCCGCTGTTAGTGCCATGTACTCGGCTTCAGTCGTAGACAACGCTACCGTCGGCTGTTTCTTTGAGTTCCAGGCAATTGCTCCGTTGGATAAGGTAAAGACGTAGCCAGTAAATAACCTTCTATCGTTAATGCAATTGGCATAGTCTGCGTCCGCATATCCCATGAGTTTAACATCGTCAGATTTCGAAAACGTTAACTTATAAGCCGTTGTACCTCGCAGGTAGCGCATGAGGCGTTTTGCAGCTACCCAGTGGGGTTTTCCTGGATTCGAACAATACTGACTCAAAACTCCAACAGCATGAGCTATATCTGGTCGAGTAGCCAATGCTGCGTAAAGCATCTTCCCAATGACTGATTGGTATGGACATTTTTCCATATCCGCTTTTTCGGACTCTGTCGTCGGCTCCATGAGTTTGGATAGGGGTGCGTTTTTATCTAGAGGCGTTGTGACTGGCTTGCTGTCATGCAAATGAAAAGTTCTAAGTAGATCTTCTACATACATTGACTGATCCATAGTGATGGTTCCTTTGGCTCTGTCACGAATAATGCGAATGCCAAGTAGGTAATGCGCTTCTCCAAGGTCTGTCATTTCGAAATTTTTTCGCAGTTCAGACTGCAGCCATAACCTGCTTTCTTTGTTGCTTGAGAATATCAATAGATCGTCCACATATACCGCCACTATGAGCACGTCATTTTCGTTCAGACGATAGTAAACGCAACAATCAGAAGTGGCGCATGTTAATCCAATGCCTCGTAGCATACCATCTAATTTTGCATACCATGATCTTCCAGCCTGTTTTAATCCATACAGGGCCTTCTGTAGTTTACAAACGAGGACGTTTCCGTTCGTGTCTTTTATTTCAAAACCCTTTGGTTGTTTCATGAAGATCTCTTCTTGGATGTCACCGTTTAAATAAGCTGTAACTACATCCATTTGATGCACGTCCCAATCGGAGTGTGCTGCTAATGCGAGTAGTACACGTAGTGTGGTGTATTTGACTACTGGCGCAAAGGTTTCTGCGTAGTCTATTCCATCTCTTTGGAAGCAGCCTTGAACCACTAGTCTAGCCTTATAGCGTTCTATGGATCCCTCGCCGTTTCGCTTGATTTTAAAGACCCATTTATTTCCTATCGGCGTACAACTGTCTGTGCGTTCCACGAGTGTAAAGGTGCCATTTTTCACAATGGAATCGTACTCTTGTTGCATAGCTTTCTTCCATTTTAAAGCATCTATGCTTCGCAACGCTTCTTCGTACGAACGCGGCTCATTTGTACAACCTTCGTTTTCTTCATTAGCTAGTACAGAAACAATTGGACTTTCTTCGTAGTCATCTGATTCCTTGAGGATGGGGACTTCCTGTTTGGCAAGCTCCACATATTCGTCTTGTCCATAGCGAACCGGGGGGTGCCGGTTGCGTACAGGATATCTTGGCTCTTGATCTTCAGTGATGTTAACTGGTCGCGATCAATTTCTTCTTCTGGTCGATTGATGACTTCTTCCAGTGTACCCGCTTCAGGGTCGTACACGACCTGTCTTTCAACTGCCGGTTGCGGCTCGGGAAGGGCCGCTGCAATGACTTCTGTTGAGGCAGTTGGAAACGGTGTAACGTCAACGAGAAACGGTTCGGTGTCTTCTTTGGCGTCATTTGATCTTGCCATTTGACCTTCAATAAATGTGACATCTCTGGAAACAGTTAGCTCGTAGGTGTTTGGATTCATTAA
The DNA here is from genome assembly GCA_019434445.1 of Phalangium opilio. Taxonomy (NCBI): domain Eukaryota; kingdom Metazoa; phylum Arthropoda; class Arachnida; order Opiliones; family Phalangiidae; genus Phalangium; species Phalangium opilio. The sequence goes on along the minus strand of JAEQBA010004536.1, from coordinate 24,637 downwards.
GCGGTATCCCTTTTGGGTGGAACTGTATCCAATGAACATTAGTTCTATTGCTTTCTGATCCCATTTCGTACGCTTTTCTTTTGGAATGTGTGCAAACGCCTTGCAACCAAAAACCTTTAGATTCTTCAAGTTTGGCCTTTCGCCACTCCATACTTCTAATGGCGTTTTGTCCTTGACGGCTACGGTCGGTGACCTGTTCTTCAGGTAACACGCCGTACTGACTGCCTCGGCCCAAAATCGCTTTGGCAGATTGGCGTCAGCCAGCATTGCTCGCGCTCTTTCAACCAACGTACGATTCGTTCGTTCGGCTACTCCGTTCTGCTCGGGACAATATGGTACCGTAGTTTGATGTGTAATACCATGTTCTTGAAGGAAATGGTTCATCTTCGTATTCACGTACTCGGTTCCGTTGTCCGTTCTTAAACGTTTGACATCTTTCCCCGTCTCTTTTTCAACTTGTACCTTGAATGCTTTGAAAACCTCAAGTACCTCGCTTTTCGCTTTCAGAAAATAGACGAAAGTCATTCGTGATATGTCATCAATGATGCAGAACATGTATCTGGCCCCACCGATCGAATTTTCCGTCATGGGTCCACATAAATCTGAGTGTAGTAGCTCTAGTATATTTTGGGCCCGCTGCACTTTCTTCTTTGGAAATGCAGTCCTATGCTGTTTCCCCATGATCCATGATACGCAAATCATTTGATCAGGAATTAATGGGCAATCCATGCCATCTACCATCCCTCTTAGGCGACGCATTCCTCCAATGCTTAAGTGTCCTAGGCGTTGATGCCAAATTGTGAGTGTTAACGGATCGGACGTGTGGTAGATCTTCTCCCAGGCAACGTCTAGTCTATAAAGACCATTATCTTCTACGGCATAGGTAAGGACTTGTCCAGTTTGTTTACATTTGATTCTAATCTTTTCATCAAATTCGACGACTAGACCATCTTCCCGAAGCTTAGAGACTGATATTAAATTCTCACGCAAGTTCGGAACGACCAAAACCTTGCTCAGGTGCAGAGTGGTCACTTGACCCCTGACTTTTACTGGTAGCGTGACGTTTCCAATCCCGCTGGATTGTAACGTTCCTCCTCCGGTCTGGATTCTCTTTGAGGTGTCATGTTTATAATCCTCAACCCATACTGCCTGCGCTGTCATATGTGATGTAGCGCCTGAGTCGATCAGCCAGTTGCCCTTCCCTTTTCCTGTACCATCTTCATAATAGATGTACGCCCTTTCCGACATTTCCTTCTTCTTGTGGTCACCCTTTTCTTTTGTTACATCCTTATCCTTGGACCAACAATCCACAGCTTTATGGCCTATTTTCTGGCTTTTGTTGCATTTCCCTTTGAAACGTTTCTTCTTAGAGTTAGAGTTAACGTTACCCGTGGAAATATGCGCTGACTCAATCGGCTTTGGCGCTGATTTATCTGCTTCTTGCAACAATTTCGTTACCACTAAATCAGTTGTGACAGTTTGTCCAAAATTTTCTAGTGCCATAACTAATGGATTATACATTTCTGGTAAGCTGGCTAGGATAATACCCGCTAAAATCTCGTCTTCGATATTAGTAGAAATCGCCTTTAGTTGTAATGCGAGGGTTTTCTTTTAATTTAGGTAATCAGCCATACCCTTGCAATCTTCAAATCGAACGTTGATTAATTCTGCGATGAGGGTTGCCTTGCGTGCAAATCCCTTGTCTTCGAAGCGTTTCTTTAGTATATCCCATGCCGCCTTGCCATTCTTTGTTGCTAGGTCTCGAATTTCTGTGTAAATATGAGGCTGAACGCCAAGACCAATAGTCGAGTACGCTTTCTTTGCCTTCACCGCATCATCTGCTTCCGTTTTTGTTCCATCAACAAAATCCCATAGATCCTTTTCAGTGAGGTATAGTTCCTTAGCGAATTTCCATTCATTGTTGTTGGATTTCCCTTCTAATTTCTCAAAATGCATACCTCCCGAACTCATTCCAGCCATTGTTCCACTTAGGCCTTTGCTTTGGTGTATACGTATAACTTTATACGGATGGCATGAAGCAAACCTAACTAATTTTATTAACTATCTAAGGTAACTATTAATTACGCAGTGGAATCATAACTGGGCCCATAACCTATTGGGTTTTAAGCTGCAAAGCTAATAGTAATTAAAACATGGAACAATAGGAGATCACAACCATTAGGTTCAGAGAAGAGAAAAACTGTGTTTATTAACAAAGGCTCAGAAAAGAATAATAATACATACACAAGTATTTATCTATGTTTTACTGCTCGGTTTCATAGATGGCTCTAGCATCTCAGTAAATATTATAATGCGGGAAAGTTGAATGTTCCAACAAACAACAATTTTGCGAGTTTCTCATTCCGATATTTGGAGGCGTCTGACCATGGTGTGTTTCCCCACTTGTCCATGGCGTTAACATCGGCGCCATTCTTGATTAAAATTTCGGCGATATCGGTACTTTCGACTCGTAGCAATGGTGTGATTCCATTCTCGTCCATGGCGTTAACGTCGGCGCCCTTCTCGATTAATTTCTTGACGAGAGGGGTGGCACTGGTAGAATTCCATCTGGATGCGCACATTAATGGGGTTATCTTGTAAATATTGTCGGCCGGGTTGACGTTGACTCCGCTATTTATTAGTAACTCCATACCTCTTCGTAGATTCTCTTCTTCTTCCTGACCTTCAGGACCCCGATGCCAGCAAACTCCATTTAAGACCGTGAAGCCCTCATAGCCTTTATGTTCAATATTCGCTCCCTTTTTAACCAACAGATTAATTATATTTATTTTCCCGTCATGGACCGCCCGAGAAAGCCATGTTTGGTTGCATTGTCCATATTCTCTGTTAGGGTCGACGCCATTTTTATAAATAATTCTAAAATATCACTTTTATCATGACGAATGGTTTCCCGTAGAACTTTGTCGTCAATTTCCATTCCTTTATCGAGAAGGACTTTAACTACCGTCTTCAATCCTATCGCAGTCGCATCAGCTAGTAGAGAAAGGTGTTTTTTCTGCAGCGCAACTTACATTCAGATCGTCTATTTTCTCTATGAGAAGGAGGGCTAACTCTTCATTCTTCATCCCAATTGCGAGTGAAAGGGGTGTACTACCCTCCGAATCCAGGCACTTGTTAATGTCTGTTCCATTCGCAATTAAATCCAATAGCTTCTGTTTGTTTCCCGCTTCAATCGCCTCCCTGACGTCATCCTTCGATTGAACACCATCTACAAACAAAACCTTCAAGAAAAGCTTTACAACATTTGATTTCACTTTAACCCGTTCTTATTTCGAAGGGGCTGTTTCATGTGCAACTTTAGAAAAACTACCAATTCTTTTCTTGCAGTCTAACAATAAAATTTCCCCATTCACAATTTTTAATTTTCCAAGTTCGTTCTTTCGGTATCCTAACTTCTACGCCAGGTTCTAGGCTTAGTACGAAGTTTCAGAGATGAAATTTATTATATTTACCGTGAACGCAGCCAGGAAGAGCACCAAAGATAATTCCTTCATCATTTCGAGAGCTTTATTCCGACAGGACTTCGGTTGAATGTCGAATGTACGATATCCGAGATTGCATCGTGCCTTCCCGTTTTATGTTTAATCGAGCAACAAGGAAGTTCAGTTTCATTTCTGGACCCAGAAGGAGTAAAGTAAATAATTATACAATACAATCTGATTAAACTTCCTCAATTACACGTGATTCCAAATGAATAAGGTCGGGGTTAACAAACACGGAACAAACGTTGTCTCTACGTTTTGTCGGAGACTGGCATCCTAGTCTGTCACGTGTTAATGGCTTGTAAAGCGTATATTGAAGTTACGATAAATCACGCGCATGCACAGCTTTTTTGCTGTACCTCGATTAATATTGCGTGTTCGAAAGAATTGACAACACAAAGTAACTGGAAGCTGAAACTATCATTATATTGGAAAACGTGTGTATTTGCTCAACCCATTTTAGAGGGTTGGTTTATATATTTTTATTTGATAGCTGTTCGTTGTTCGTATTTGTTTCATTTTTAGGGTACGACATACTCGGCACCGTAATTTAAGTTACCCCTTATGCTTTAGTTTACTTGGGCCTAAGATTGCATCTTTATCTATCGCATGCCTCGGTTTTAGCCACATCTTATTTGTGAACATTAAAAAAAACTCGCCATTTTGTCCACTAGATGTCACCTGAGGAGAAGGCCCACGGGGTGTTTTGAAATGGCAACATGATTGCTATGGGTGAAGGCTGTCAATCTGGTCCCTCCAAGATCACATATGACTTTCCAACTACATTTTTGAAGAAAGAGAAATCGATTAACCTTTGCTTGCTTCTTTTGTATTTTGAGATGGGAAGGGGTTAAGAAAGGAGGTCACCCAATTTAGTTTACGCTTGTCAGATTTGATGATAAACTAAACAACTATTTATTCAATCAAACTTATTTTTTTTTCTATTCTCATAACTGCCCTTCTTACCCTAAGGACTCATTTACTCTCTACCCAAGGTTGTGAATTTCTGCCCCATGGTCCTGCAAGAATTTGGCGATCTGGTCAAATCCTCTGGTGTTGGTGATAGACCACGGTGTGTTTCCATAGATGTTCCTGAAGTTAACTTCGGCGCCCTTCTCGATTAGTTTCTTGACGATGATGCTGGAATTTGCGGAAGTGGCGAACATAAGTGGGATTGTCCGGTCCTGGTTGGCTTTGTCTACTTTGGCCCCGCCATCTATTAGCACCAGCGCACATTTTTCTATCTTGTCGGATAGAGTCTGGTTAAACTCCATTTCCCGGAAAGCCCAGTTTAAGGCGGTATGACGACGACATTCAATATTAGCTCCCTTTTCAAGCAAAAATTCGGTAATATTGACGCATCCTTTAGCGACCGCGAAAAACAACAAAGTGCGGCCGCAAGAATCTAACTTAAAATTAGGGTCGTAACCTTTTTGTAAAAACAACTCGACGATGTCTTTTCGATCATGGTCTAAGGCGCTCAGTGCCGCGTCTTTGTCAATTTTCACTCCTTTATCGCTTCTGCTAATGTCATAAGACCCAGAAGCGTCGCTCCTTCCAAGGGAGTATGATGCTCAAACCTTATTATGCAAGCCGCATTCGCATCGGTTCCTTTCTCTAAAAGAATCAGAGACATCTCTTCTTGCTTCAATTCAATCGCGAATGAAAGGGGCGTGAAAAGATACTTGACCGAGCAATCGCTGATATCTGCCCATGTCGATATCAATAGCGTGAGCTTTTCTTTGTCCCTCGCCATAATGGCCCCGATGACGTCATCAGTCGACGGAGCGCTCCAAGGAAGTTTTTTCAGCCTTGTTCCTTTATGTATACCAGCTCCATTGCCCACAAGACCTCGATAATGTTTTCAAATCCATTTTTGCCCGCGACGGACAATGCCGAGTTACCAAAGTCATCCGTGGCGTTGACGTCGGCGCCCTTCTCGATCAACTTCTTGACGCCATTGATGGAATTACTCATAGAGGCGTAAATAAGCGGGGTGATCCCCTGGTGGCCTTTGGTGTTGACGTTGGCTCCGCCATCTATTAGCATCAGCGGACATTTTACCGAATCCTCGGGTAATGTCTGCAGGTCGCGGCAAGCCCTATTTAAGGCGGTAAAGTTGTAATCACATTCTTTCTGTTCAGTGTCCACCCCGTTTTCAAGCATGAATTTAATCGCCTTTACGTTTTTTTCACTGACCGCGAAGTAAAGTACAGTAAGGTTACAATAAAAAAATGTTTTGTTGAGGTGGAAGCCTTTTTGCGCAATTACTTGGACAATGTCTTTACGATCATGTTCGTAGGCGTTCAGTAAAGCGCGTACATTGATTCTCGCTCTTTTATGGAGTAGCATTTTAACTAGTCTCATAGAACCCTGACTGGCCGCTGTTGCCAAGGGGTTACTACTCAAAGGATCGTATTTCCGGCAAGAGGCGCTCGAATCGGCTCCCTTTTTAATCAGGAAGAGTGCTATATCTTCATTTCTCAAAGATATCGCGAATGATAGCGGCATGTGTTCTACCCTATGCGAGCACTTGTTGATCCTGGCCCTTTTCGATAATAAATCCAGAAGCGTTTCTTTCTCTCCCGCTTCAATCGCTTCGATCAGGAGATCAGTCGATTGGTCGTCCCAATCACTTCCTTCCAACTCTTCTCTTATGACTATTCGAGCTCCATTATCCAACAATAATTGCGCGATATTTACCAATTGCCCTTTTTTGGCGACGGACAAGGGCGTGTCTCCGTGACTGGTCTTGGCGTTAACGTCGACCCCCTTTTTCGATTAATTTCCTGATGATAACGGTGGAGTTGGCGGAGATGGCGAATAAAAGCGGGGTATGCTCCAGACGGTTTTTAACGTTGACGTTGGCCCCGCCATCTATTAACATCAGCGCGCATTTTTGTCTGTTTTCAGATATTTGAGTCGGATCCTTATCTCTCGAATTTCGGAGAGCCAATAGTAAGGCGGTATTGCCTTCGCAGTCTCTCTGTTCCACATCAACTCCCGTATCAAGCGATAATCTGATTAGATCGACGCATCCTTCTTCGGCCGCTCCAGTGAAGAAAGTTTTCTTGCAAAAACCTAATGTTTCGTTGGGATTGAAACCATTTGCAAAAAGTAATTCGGAAATCTCGGTTCGATTATAGCGCAAGGCATTGACAAAAGCGTATAGACCGATATGAGCTCCTTTTGCCTGAAGAGCTTCAACCAGCGGCTTGGACCCGGCAATCGTCGCCGCTGTTACGGGAGAAGCCTGAGTTGGATTTTCAAAATATTGGCGAATTTGAACAGCTTGATCCGGATCGGCTCCTTTCTCTATGAGATACAGGGCTAACCTTTCTTGTTTCCTTTTAATGGCAAAATAAAGCGGCGTTTGATACACGGGATACAAGCAATTTTCAAAGCCATTATTTTTGGTAGCCAGAAACTTTTCTTTGCTGCCCTCTTCAATCGCAGCCATGACGTCGTAATTCAATTCAACGCCATCTACGAATAAAACCTGAAAGAGTAAGCTTTCATTACCACATCGCAGCTGGTGTTTCCAAAAAGATTTCCCAAGTTGCTTGTGCGCTTCTTTGGCCCAATTACATATATACAGGGTTCATAAGGAAGTCAGGGATTTAAAGTTTCTTGCTATAACGTCAGGGATTTCGTTTCGTATATCAAACCATGATTGCTTCGAGCAATGCTAAATATGCTGCAGGTGTCACCATGAAATGGACTCTGGTAAACACGGACTTAAAATGATCCTAAGGGATAGTGTTAAAAATTTTGTCAGGGATAAGCTGGAAAAATCACGGATTTTCAATATAAACATTTTGTCCAAACCCTTATTTATGACTCATCTGGATTTTCTTGTCAATTGTTCAATTTTTTGGATTTCATAGAGCTATATATTGAACAATATACTGTATATATTGACCTTTGACGATAATTTAAATGTCGTGATGAATGTATGATCGTTACGTGGGTTATGTCAGAAGTGATATGAGACTAGAAGTGAAGGGCTCTAGCATTGATAGTAGATCCTGGCACTAGTGAACAAATTTGAGGATTTTACGCCGCTTCCATCGCGCCTACACTAGAGAGAAAAAATTGGTCGAGTTCCAAAAACATTACCTACCCCCTTCCCCTCAACCTAAAGCGGCCGAACACGGACGCGGCTCCTTGAATCTAGTTCGGCCGTCTACCACCGCGAGCGTCTCACGTTTTGGAGGGAAAATTCAGAAACCGCTGCTAGAGGGCCAACCGTTGGTGTCTTATCAAGAATATTCACTTTCGCCGAGTGAAGAATTTGGCTAGCTCAGTACTTCTGGTCTCATCTCACTTCTGGTTATGTTAAACAAGACTAGTTTGCTATCCGGTGAGGATAATCATTTGTAGAACGATGACTTTAAATTACTAGAACGTCACTTACAAGTTTGTGTTCAGTTCGCTGTCTTCTACGCGAGGTTCTAGTATGAAGATTCAGAGATGAAATTTAGTATATTTACCGTGAATGCAGCCAAGAAGAGGACCACCGAGAACTCCTTCATCATTTCGAGAGCTTAATTTCGACAAGACTTCGGTTGAATGTCGAATGTACGATACCCGAGATTGTAGCGTGCCTTCCCTTATTATGTTTAATCGAGCATATGAAAATCGAATAACAAGGAAGTTCATTATCATTATCTGACACAGGAGGAGTAAAGTAAATAATTAAAGAATACAGTCTCACTTCCTCAATTACACGTGTTTCAAAAAGACCAAGGTCGAGGTTAGCCCGTACGTTATGTGGAAGGCCACTAGCCGAGTCTGGTATTCTTAAACGAATGGCTATTTGTTCAAGTTTTAACTGTATTGCGTGTTCGAAAGAATGGCCATAACAGGGACCCGAAACTGAAGCTTATATGGGCTTCTTTATTTTAGATTAAAGACGATAATTTAAATTTTGCAAGGTACAAAGATATTTTCATATAATTTAAAAGAAGTGTTTTTCGGCCTTAGTATTGTCAAGGACGAATAAAATTGTATCCTTTAAATGTTGTTTACTTCAGTTCTGAAGGAAACAGAGCATAAATAATGGTTTTTTTATTTCTCGGGTTGTCGATGATAAAGTTCGTGTTCTGTATAGCAAAATCTTATCGGTTTCGTTGAATTGGTAATCTTTTGTCAGCTAGAAGTCTATAATGACTTACAATAATAAGCGATATCCTTCTGAAAAGCTATGCATAAAAGTATCGTCATAGTTTGTGATAAAAAAATCGCTTAATATTTGGGAAGTAATTCTTTATTCATATTAATTTTAGTGATACATATAGTCCAATACAATACACCGGAAAGACTACATACGCCAGTACACCCTAGTTTGACTGAAGTGTTATGCTTAGATCATTTCTTGTTTCTTTCCCCTTTTTCACTCTCTGAACTTCTTATCAATTTAGTTGAAGGACCTTAAATGAAATTCTTTTTCTTGTATAATTTTCTGTGGTGGACCATGAAGCTGTCGAATTACATCTTGTGGTTTGAAATATTTTCTATAAGCTAAGGTGCTACCGTGTTACTTTTCAACATTTGAACGCATATTTCAAGAACGAGAGTGATAAAAGACGTGGAGAATGAACAAAGCTCCCAAGAGGACCATTACATTTTTTGCGCCAAATCTCGTATATTTTAGCGAAATCGAAACCTGACATTTTCCAAAATATATTTAAAATTATATTTCAAATTACTATTTAAAATATTATGTTTTCATATTATTTAAAATAAATAATTTATATAATTTAAAATAATATTTTGTAAATTAATTAAATAGCTTAAAATAAATATAAATTTTTGACCAAAATTTCAAGGTATGCTCGAACGCGCGAGCCTCGGTTTTAAAACAATCCACGAGGAAAATATTGTCGAGCGATTTACCACTGGGCTACGACTAGCTCTGTGATTACCCTTCTGTTTGCGTACTGTATACATATTCTAAAGCTAGAGTTGACTGACAGCTGAGGGTGAAAATTAAGGTGGTTTTCGACGCCGTCCAATAAGCGGTGTGACGAAGACGAAACGAAGGACGAGTTAAACTCTCATGTTATGCTCCCCAATATTTTTAAGCCATCTAGCGATGGGCGCAAAAATAAAAACGGTTTTCTTTTGTTGCGAACGCGATTGTTGATGATGCTTCGGTCAACCAAAATTAATTTACAATTCGTTGTATTTCTGTGGGGGACCATGTAGGGCCAAATTACAACTCTTGCAGTAGTTGAAAATATTCGGTAATAGTTAGAAAGCGATTCTGTAAGTGATGGATATGGTTTTGCAGACACTGTTCTTTTTGGTATACTTTTTTTTAAAAGAGTGATGTCGGTCTAAAGATATGACACCGATAAGCTAAGGCGCTACCATGTTAACTTGCAACATGTCAACGTATATTTCGAGAACGACAGTTACGAAGGATGCGGAGAATCCGAAGAGACAGACGCGGAAAATGACCATGAAAGCGGGGACGTTGATGACGACGAACGAATCAGGGGTTTCCGTTCTCTGACAGGGATGCAGTTCGTTCTTCAAAGACGGGTTCAGATCCATCAAGCAGTTGCCCTCGGTCAATTGGCGCAGTCTGACAAATGACAGAAAGTAATTGAAACATAAACTTAAAACTTCGAAGGAGACACGTTTCAGCGTTTGCGAAAGGTTTTTCTTGAAAAACAAACCCCAATAGTTTATCGCTAAAGGCTGGCTTAGTTTCATTTTGCAACTTCCAGTCTTTGAGTACCGGGTCTTGATTATATTCCAGTCAACAATATCCGATCCAATAACAAATTTTTCCCGATTTTCAATTCCTGAATGAATGTCGTCGTTTCCCGTCAAGGTGTCAATTGTATGGTAACACAAATTCGGGTTCGCATCTGCTCGCTTTATTACTTCCGCATATGCCGTGGTAATCAATGAATTTTTCTAAATCGAATATTTTAACATATGAAAAGATCCACGAATGATTTCAATTTATTATAAATTAACGCGAAATTCTTATATTAAGCTGACCTGAATGAAAATGGAAATTGCATCTTTTTTGGTTAACCAAGGCTTCGCATGGGGAAAGTGAAATACGTCGTCGATGGTGTCGAAGGGAAGTACTTCCGATTTGCTCGAAAACTGTGAAGTCATTTCCGAGGATACGAAAACCAAAAGAAAGAAAGACGCCAGACTCCACGAGACTGAAAGAAAACGAGAAAAGCCGTTGCAATTCAAATTTTGGGGACCTGAAAATGAAATTGAACTCAGTTTTGAAATGTTCATAGTGTTACTTTTGTTACTTCTTACTCGTTCCGAGAAGACATTGCAACAAAAACAAGAAGGGCAGTTCAGATTTGACTTTTCCATATTTTGAGTTTAGTTTCCCCGTCATGTAAATCAGCAGTACGACACCAACGGACCACACAATTATCTAGATACAATACATATCAACACCTTGAGAAGAAACATTGATAAACTCTTTCACGATGGATACGAATTAGAAAGCTAAAATAAGTATATTTTTGCTGGGAATATTCAGTTTAATCTGCATTAGAAAGCTTCATTCTGTAGATGTAAAGACTGATAAATTTTGGGAAAGTGAAATTTGACGTCTTGATAACAATTTTATACGGAAATTTGGAAAATCAAGTTACCCATTTATTGACAACAGAGAAAATATCGTTTTCATTTGATTGGTTTGTTCCGAATAATATTTGGGATCTCGAAATTAAAAATGGGTGCGAAGATTTGAAGGAATTGAAACGATCAGTAGTTAAGTACAAAGGTATTAGTGAAAAATCTCCCTCCTGTGTATTGAAAAGTTTTCTCAAGTATTATTGGAAGAAGTTGACCAAGAACTAACTTGTATTACTGTAAGAATATGGTAAGACTAGGATTCTGAACTAATCTTCCCATGTTAAGTAACAGTTAATCTCAATATAAGAGTCAATTCTTCTTATTTCCGAATCAACTATGCCCTAATTATTTTTACACGTAAGTTTAGCATTGAAATGATAAAACGCGCTATTAACATAATATCAGCGTGGAAACCAAACCATGGAATTTCGTTAGGCGTGGATTTTAGAAGAAGATAAAGCCTTGTTAACATATTCTTAGTATCGATAACGAATTCTTGGTTCCGAACATATATTATAAATTATACATTTCTTTGAAGCATTCCAAGAAGTCCATTTCACAAATTATTAGCTTTCGCTCCCCAAAACTGATCAACATTCGGGATAAGAGTAACGCTGAAAACATTCCCACCATGAAAACGGACCACTAATGTTACTTTTTACCTCTCCAAGTGACGATGACGTGCCACTGGACATGTCTGTCTGTGTGTCTGTCACCACCCTCGCAGTTGGAAAATTGGAGCAAACGTATATGCCATTTCCGGACCGTGTTCGCAGTTCACAGAAAGCAATATTGGTATCTACTTCGTTATCATCGTTTAAGATGCACGCGGAGATCGGCTAGACTTATGAGAAATGTCTAACCTCATAATGGTGGGGTTTTCTTCAAAGGGTCACGCATTTGCAAAAATTGTTAAAGAGGCATACGCTAGAAGTCAAACGTTAACATTGGCTATTAGAATGAAGGTAAATTACTGACGATTAAAATAAAATCAATTATATTTATTGAATTATTTAAGAAAATCCGCTTAAGTGGGTAGATAGCCCTCGTCTAGACTCGGAGAGGTTTATTTCGGTTTCCCAACTTGTAATTACTTTATATTGTCAAATATTTGTAAAACACGCAGGAATCTAATCATGAAGCCAGTTTTCCCTTCTTCTTCAGTCAAATTAACAAATGGCGATAACTGGCAAAAACATAACGTACTCAGCTAAAGTGTCTGGTGTCCTTGCGGTTGGGGTAGTAACATTATCTTTGAGCAGTAGCAAAACATGAAATGCTTAAAACTTACTTCAAAGAAGGATGCTCTATAGTATTTTGCTGTTTCGCCGTGCATGGCTATTTCTTTTCAATTGCTCATTGTAGCCTACGTAGTCTTGTTGGAGAACCAATAGCTAAAGAATAAAATGCTTTGAGATGAGATCAATTGAGTTGCACATAGCAATCGCGCAGTATTCTCATTGCGTGTAGAATTTAGCTTTTGGGGATCACGCCTTGTGCAAAACAAGCAGCCACGGATTTCCTGAGTGAATTTGACGGATATTCTGAGAAAATTCTTTGCTCGTTTCTTTTACTTTGTGGCACGAGTCTATATTGTTCCCCGTTGAAACCACGAAAGTTATAAAAAAAATTCCGAAGTAAGGAAGGAATCAGAGCATGGATAATGATCCTATTTTTCGTTGGAGAAAAATCTTATTTCGGGATCGATGTCGCGTCGACTGATTAGGAAAGTCGAGTCGTTCGTTGCTAAGCAACCACTTTTTAGTCTTATTAGTTTTTGACGATTGTAACAAATTATATTACTTTTTAATGTTTGTGAATTACTATTCGTAAATTATTGGTCCATTTGACATTGTAGTCGGTTCAGTCTTGCAGGAAGAAATCCACAAGCTCATGAAATATGTTATCATAGTCTTGAGTTTTTGGGTTCGTTCTCAAGTTCGCGCTCCCTCGTACATGTTAAACTTTTGATGATGAGTTTAACTCTTTGCGTGTTTCACCTCATTTTCCGAGGTTAATTTTAATTTGTGGCATAAGTGAATATTATACCCTTTCGAACCATTAATATTCTTCCACAATGTGGATGGAAACGGAGCAGAAATAATGGTTTTTCTTTCTCGGCTTTTCAATGATAAAGTCCCTAGATGTTAAATTTTGGATCCAAGGTGTTTTAATTGTTACTTTTGGTTTGTTTTAATAAGAAACTGATACTTAATGCAAATATTTAATTAAGCTTATTTACAAACAAAAGTACATTGGGTGCTTTCGGACCGCGCTTGAAGGACCTTATATGAATTTCAGTGGGGAACCGTGTAGCGCCCTAATTACATCTATTAACCATTGCAGTACTTTAAATTATTCCGTAGACCCGAGAATGGTCAAAAATCGATTTTGGAGGTGATGGATATGCTTTTCTGGACACTATTTTATTTTTAGAAGTAATGTCAGTCCAAAGGTCAGACTCTGGCAAAGTGAGGCGCTACGCTATGTTAACTTTTCAACATGTCAACGTATATTTCGAGAACGAGTGTGATGAGGGATGCGGTGAACCCGAAGAAACAGATGCGGAAAATGACCATGAAAGCGGAGACGTTAATGACGACGAACGAGTCCGGGGATTCCGTTTTCTGACAGGGATGCAATTCGTTCTTCAAAGACGGGTTCAGATCATCGAAGACATCGCCCTCGGTCAATCGGTGCAACCTGACAAAAATGCTCAAATTAACTTCACTTTGTAAACCTTAAACTTTAACAGAAGAAACGAACCTTCTGTTGACGGTCATGATCACTGTTTGCGAAATGTTTTTCTTGAAATACAAAACCGAGTAGGTTATCATTATAAAATGGCTTAGTTTCAATTTGCAACTTCCTGTCTTTGCGTACCGGGCTTTGATAATATTCCAGTGAAGATCATCAGAGGAGATGATAAATTTTTCTAGATTTTCAATTCCTGAATGAATGTCGTCGTCTTCGGTCAAAGTGCCGTATGTCTGGTAACACGAATCTGGATTCGCATCTGCTCGCTTTATTACTTCCGCATATGCCGTGTTGATCAATGCATTTTTCTAAATCGAAATTAAAAGAAATTTAAGAACATTTCTTTAAACCTTAGAGAACCACGAAAGACTTCTATTTACCGAATGAAGAAGTGATGCGTAATTCTTATATTGACCTGACCTGAATGAAACTGAATTCTGCTGTGTTTTTCGTCAGCAAAGGCTTCGCATTGGGAAAGTGAAATACATCGTCAATGGTGTCAAAGGGAAGTACTTCCGATGTGCTCGAATACTGTGACGTCATTTTCGAGGATACGAAAACCAATAGAACGAAGGAGGCCAGACTCCCCAAGACCGAAAGAAAACGAGAGACTCCGTTGCAATTCAAACTTTGGGGACCTGAGATTGAAATTCAATTCAGTTATGGGAAATGAGTTAAGCGTTGCTCTGGAAGTTCTGACTCGTTCCCAGAATGCATTGCAACAAAAACATGAAGGGCAGTTCCGTTTTCACATTCCCGTATTTAGAGTTTAGCTTGCCCGTCATGTAAATCAGCAGAATGACACCAACGGACCACACAATTATCTAGAGACAATTCGTATCAAAACTTATTAGAATATTGCAAACCTAGGTTAATTGCTTCTTGATGGATACAAATTGAAAAGCTAAATTAAACATAGTTTTCCATAGAATATTCAGTTTAATCTAGGCCTTCAATAGAAAACTAATTTCCGGAAATTGAAACTGGACATCTTTGATCACTTTTTTATCTTGAAATAAGGACAAACTAGTTACCCATTTAATGACAACCGAAAAAATATCGTTTTCGTTTGATTGATTTGTTCCGAATAATATTTGGGATCTCGAAATTAAAAATGGGTGCGAAGATTTGAAGGAATTGAAACGATCCGTGGTTAGTGACATAGGTAATAGTGAAAAATCTCCCTCCTGTGTATTGAAAAGGTTTTATCAATGATAGAAGATGACCAAGAACTAACTCGTATTACTGTACGAATATGGCAAAACTCTTGACTCTAAATTTTCCCATGTTAAGTGAAAATCAACCACCTTTTAAAGCTCATAGCTACTTATTTGCAAATTCTGAGAGAGCGGTAGCTCTCTTAGATAAGACTTCATACTGCTTTTAATGTATAAGGAGGGTTTTTTGTTTGGATGTAGTTTTTTTTGTATTGTATTAATTCATTCGAAAAAATTCCACAGAACTACAATTCGGGCCCTTAATATGTGGTTAAAATTTCAAAGAGATTCATAAATTAGTTTATTTTATGAAAAATAAAGTTGCTAAGGGTGGTTTTCATTTCCATAAAATTAATCACACCTTTTGATGAAAAACAGGAATTTTTCCCATAGAAATAACATGGGAAATTTTTCGAAAAAAACAAATCGGTTATTCGTGATTTAGGAAAACTATACGTTGGTTAGTTTTGGGAACGGTCTTAAATTAAACTTTAAACCTTTTTCTAGGACCATTTTTAAGGTTTTTGAGAAAAATTAATTTTAAGTATGTTTAATTTTAAATTTCAAAAACTACCCCAATCTGCGATATTTTGGCATGAATACACTGTTTTATTAGCAAATATCAGCGCAACCAATATTGGCCTTTTTTTACGTATAGTTGCCTCATAATAATCCGATTGTTTATTCTTAATGCCTTTTGGTTGAAATGGCCTATCGATAGTCAGATAAGACTGCTTTAATAGCTCTTTTCCCCTTTTTCACCCCGTTTGTGGCCGCCATTTTTTTAAGGGGAAAAAATTTGAGAGTGGGTCCTTTTTCGTTGTCATTTTCATATATTTTGAGGATTTGCTCATGGATGGATTTTAAATATAATATAAAGGGTTTCAAGCTTTAATATAAGCCCAATTTCATAATTTTCCACCTTTTTAGTGTCCCACAATCTATTTCTAAACTTGGCACTTTTTTTAAGGCGGTGAAATTGCGCTAAGCCTTGGCTTACCGCTAATTTTGCCATTTAAAAAAATGTTTACCTCTCGTTGCCCGTTACTTCGCCTTCTCGTATCGTCGAATTTTTAAAGTTTAGACTTTGAAAGTAGTGCTTAGTTTTCTTAAATATTACTTAATTGTATAAAGTTTTAATATTATAATTGCGTAAAACGAATTCAATGTTTTTTGTTGATGGAACGCGCCTTGCATTTGAATTTCGTTCCCTCGAAACTACCCCCTTTAAGTTACTGGCCGGACTCCGCCGGAGGCTTTTTCTTTATCGCCGCGGTCGCTCCTTCAGCCCCAAAAACAGCTGTAGTGAGAATTGTTATTTACTAAAATGTATACGCTCAGTGTGTTGTTGTGTTTGCATTTTAATGCTTCTAATCGTAGTGCGTGTCGAGGTTTACGAATCCAACGTGTGTTGCGAAATGAAAATCAAGGGTGGATACTATATGATCTATGCTTTAAAAGGAATTTGACGGCGAAAGTCAAGCAAAACGGTATTAGGCCTTGCCAAAAGTTGACAGCTATAGCAAGCCTTCCTCCTATAATCATTATCACATGTCAATGATGTAAGAAATTGACCCTCGGATATCCTGTGACTAGGAGATGGTTATAAAGTTACTAAGTCTCGATTTTGGAGGTAGATACTGTCTAGTGACACTTAAAGTAACGATTTAATCTTATAAACAGACTACCATCATAAGCCCATATCGTAAATTAACCGATGTTGATATCAAAGCTTAATAATTTTTTTAACTCCATGAATCTTAAATATCAACATCAAAAATTATCTACTGAAAGAGATAACTACTTATATTCCATTCAAATTTCTCGCAACATATCAAATTAACGAGTAGAAATGTGCAAATGAAGTTCAAACCGAATGATTGGGCAAATTGCTATATTGTTCACCGTTACCGATCACACATAGATTTGCGTCCTTCAGTAGTGTTTATTATGCTTGTGAAATGGTAAGCGAAATCTGCGATTAAAGTTTAAAATAGACATGAGCAAAAAGGGCTTTATAAATATCAACTCGGTGACTAAAATTAAATTTAAAATAAATCATTTGCATAATGCACATTTTAGATTTTTAATTACAGTACTAACGCTTCCCACGAAAAGAATGTATAATTGTCAGCCTTTTCCAACAGTATCATTAGGTGTTTATGAAATTAAAAATAAATAAATTTTTTTGGTTTAATTATTGATGGTTGTTAAAGAGGTTTGGACTACCTTAATCTGGTCTCTGATGGAGAAAGCTCTGCGTTAGTGTAAACAATAGTTTTTAAACTGAATCATGGGATGGTTTAGTTATTATTTAGTGACAATTATTAGGTAACAGTTAAATTTGAAAATTTTTTGCTGTCCATAACTCCGTTTTAAAAATTATAATTTCTAATTTTGTAAAATAATTATCTCTTTACGATAAATACAGTTTATTTCCCTAACTTTCAACTTAGGCCCTCGACTATGGGAGCATCTAGTTGTGCTACCCCCAGATATTTTCTTATATCACTCTAAGAAAAATTAATTATGTTAGGAACGAAATGATTAACGCAAGTTGATGAAGAAATTCATTATTATTTAATAGATATTTTTCATAACAGTAATTACATTAATCACCCATTTATGTTAGTATAAATGATTTGTGTTAATATACAACATGTGATTTAGTGGAATAATTATAAAAATTGATGAAGCCAGAGCTAAAGAATTAAAATTGAATAGGCATAAAACAGCGATTAGAGCTCGACTTTATCTCTCCATTGTCAACGTCACTTTATCTTAATCCATAATTGAAAATTATCCACAGATCTTGCGTGTTAAATCGTATTATATCCACAACTTTATTTATAAATAATTGGTTATCCACTGATTTGTGGATAATGGATAGAAAATGTCGAGCTCTAATTGCGATATAGCTAAAATCAATCCCACTGGCTATTTATAATACAATATAACCTTTGCCCTAGGTTAACTGTTTTGAAAAAGTACTGATATGATTTACTGTGTTAAAAAAAATAATTATAACATCAGGATTGTTTGGCTCTACAGCTTTGAAAATTATTAAAAACACGTTTTATTTTGGAAGTATTTTTATTTGTGGAATTTAAAACATAAAATACTAATACAGTTTTTTTTAATTAAATAATTATTAATAAATTTGAATAATTGTTAATAATTTTAAATAATTGGTATTTTGTAAATTTTAAATAATTGGTATTTTGTAAATTTAAAATAATTTTTAATTAGTAAAATCATGTAAAATCAAGTAATGTTAGAGAAATAATTATGTTAAAAGATGTTTGGATGATTAATGGTTTATATATTTTAATGAATAATGATGAGTGGTTAATAAATTTTTGACGTTAAATGATGATGCTACCTAAAAACCATAGGATTGTATTATAAGTTGGAACACAAGAAAGCAGTTGACCTGTATAATATCAAAAGTTCATAGAAAAACAAAAATTATCATTCCCTGAATTGAGTTAGCATCGTGTAATATGAGAAAACCGCCATAACGCTTACAAAACCGTGTGTTTTTGTTTCCCTTGCAACCGTAGCAAGTGTCATAATAAAGTGGACGATGTTATAGTTTGGATCGCTAACATTGAGTACTTATAGCTTACATATATTGTAAATCTTTGACCACAAAAATTTTATTTATTGGTTGAGGTGGGTCGTTTGCTTCTCATTTCACATGGTGCTATAGACAAGGGCTGGGAACTATGATAAAAGTATACTTTTGGTTTTCAACTATAAGCCTTTGATAATACCATAAGTTAATAAGAAATGCTCCATAAGTATGAGATACTTCGTAATGCTAAAGACAAATCGAGCTACTTCGATAACGTCAAACGAGAACTAAGTACACTCGGTCAATTTTGCACCACTTTCATCTTCCTATTTATTAGTCTGCATTTTTAAGCCTTTGAAAGCGCCTCACCAGGACTCGGATCTAGAATCTATGACCTAGGTCACTTAATGACAAGCTTTCAGTAATTGGTGACAAACTTATGGAACATAATTTATGAACTCTGGGGTTTATACCAATAGAAAGCCCTTCATGGTTAAATCAAAATATTCCTTGAGTCTTACTTTAAATTTTGAAATTTCACTGTTTCAGAATAATTAATGTTTAACTTAATTGAAGGTAATTTTAGTTTTGCGGTGTACCAACTCAATACAGGTTATTTTTTAATAATACTTACAATTACACTGAAAGGGTGTCCATCTTTTCCACCACAACTTCATTTAAATCCGCGCCCTCAGGCGCGTTTGCCTTTTCGCCCTCTGGCGCTTTTTCAATTTCGCCCTCGGGGGCTTTTTTCTCCGCTTCACGCCCTTTATTCACACAATTTAAGTAAAAAGGATCAATATTATTAATTTTCTCTAATGAATTTAGCTGGCCTATATTGTGGGCCATAGCGATTCCAGTTTATCTAATTTGTTATTCAAACATTTTTCAGGTATATTCCTTTTATAACATAGCGCGGTTTCAGTGGATCCCCTACGAAGTGACCCTCTCCTAAACTGCGAGTATAGCTTAACGAAGGGTAGTATGCGAGATTTATAAGTGCACTGAGAAATCCCTCCCACAAATCCCTCCTGCTTTTGTCAAATCAAAACTGGAGTTGGTAAGGAAAATCACCTTGTAGGGATCCACCGGAGCCGCACTGTGCATTAAGAAAGTGAAATCTGGTGGAATTTACGATTTTTTAGTCTTGAAAAGCGCACCAGAATGGAAATTAGAAATTTTAATGGCAAAATTATAAATATGACAGTAAAAGCATGGACAAAAAAAGAGCGCGAGTAAATTTGTTTTCACGCTATAGGATAGGCAACTCCCTATCTCGGACGACAGCTTATTCTGCATATACTCTGTTACAACATCGGTTGTCAGCACGCGCAAACCTAGTTTTATCTCCTAAAATTTTTTGGCTCTTGTCTGCACGTACAAAGCTACGTTGCATAGAGACCTAGGTTTGCGCGTGCTGACAACCGATGTTGTAACAGAGTATATGCAGAATAAGCTGTCGTCCGAGATAGGGAGTTGCCTATCCTATAGCGTGAAAACAAATTTCAACCTCACGCGCATTCTTTATCCGTGATAAAAGATTGAAGATAAGATTTGTTTAGGGATCCTTTTCAGTATAAATTAAAAGTTACATCAAAACACAAGTCAAGTGGTTCCCCTATAGGGAGCTAACAGTTCTGACCCTGAAACGTCACACCCTTCCATCTCTTACTGGAGTTTCATCCCCCCTAAAGGCGCGTTTATAAGCGAGCGAGAAAAGGTGCTTTCGCTTGTGTATGATGCCGAAACTTCATCGTCGTGATCGGAAAAAGCTTGCGACGTCAGCGTACTCTAGGTAGTTGATGTTTATAAAGGCGCTGGCACTCGCGACTCGAGAACTGATATTTTTAGAACGAGAAAGTAATTAAAATGGCGACGATGATTGAGCAACGCATAATCGTTTTAACAGCAATGGAAGGTTTATTGCTAACCAAAATGAAACTATTGCTGTTAAAAAAGAAAAAACAGTTGGAAAAGAACGTAGGTGGGGAACTCATCCCATTTGGTTGAAGAGGAGGGATATTTTCATACGTTCATTGATTAACATTTCTTTAACTTCATGGTCTTTTTTCCTTTCTATTTCTTTTCTCGCTTTATTGCTAAAGCGACATTTAAAAAAAAACACAACCACCTCGATCGCAGCAATCTCGCAATGTCTGAAACTGTAGCAGAATGGCAGACGACCTATTTATTTGGCGTTTTAGTGGATAAAATTAAACACGTGACCCCAACCGAGAGCTGAAACCTAAAATACACAAACGAGAAGATCAAAGTTTCTTTGAAGCGCTCAGCTTGCGCCATAAGTTAGCGCCGTTTGCGTCTGCTTATGGAAAATCCGCTCTCGCATGTTTATAAACGGTCGCGCGGAAGCCGACGCCGAGTAAAAATTTGAAGCTTCAACTATCAGCTTCAGGTTTTCGCTCGCTTATAAACGCGCCTTTACGGTTGGAAACAGTATTCTAATTTCTACACGCAAAAATGCCAACCAGAGAGGGGCTGCGTGACGTCTGACTATCTCTTCCCCTAGCCAGTTGTTAGCTCCCTATAAGTTGACTTTCCTTTCGAACACCGGATTTTGCTTGGCGGTATTTATAACAGCATAATTCCAGCCTGCAAATGTCTCTGCTTTCGCCAAGCCAAAACTGGAGTTCGTAAGGAAACTCAACTTGTAGGGGAATCCAATTATTCCCTTTCGCCGGAAGTTAGACTTAGCTCGGGATTCATGGGGGTGAGTAACGGGAAGAAATTGGTCTGTCGTCCGCTACAGTACATATTTTTGGCTTATGTAGCAGACGACAGACGAATTTCTTCCCTTTACTCACCCCCATGAATCCCGAGCTAAGCCTAACTTCCGGCGAAAGGGAACAAGGTGCATTACGTGACTTGTGCGTTGCTTTAATCACTGTTCCAAATCGGGTGGTAGCCACTGGTAGGGACGAAGTATAGCAAATTCTAAGGGCGGTTTTGATTCTAAAATATTCTATGATATTTTTCCCAAGGGCCACCCTAAACAAGTTTTATAACTGGAGTGTTTTAGTAATAACCACTAAATTATATTTCTCCCAATAAATACTGAAAGGGGTCATTCATAAAGCACTCTAATAATAACCTATTTATGGAGTTTTCCTTGTGATTTAATGTCGTACAAGTTACATTTTCGACCTAAAATCACTTTAGTCCTATCACCGTATTTGACCTAAACGATGGTCTTCCTTATTAACTCTAGGTATGCCTCTTTATACAAATAAAATCTTTGTATGGAAAACAATTATTGAAAAATTGGCCACTACTAAACAACCGATTAACTAGCACAACCTGATGATCTTTTATCTACCTTTAATATTAGGGCAATCTCGAGCTATATGGCCCGGCTTCTGACATTCAAAACACACCCTTTCATAGGGTTTCCCTGACTCCTCCAACGCGGATTTCGTCCGCCGCGTCCGCGACGCCCACCGCGTCCACCTCGACCGTAATTGTTCACGTTTAACGTGACGTTGCCGTTAAATGTGGCACCTCTCAAACCTTCCATTTTTCTAAGCCTAGGCCAGTTAACAATAAATTTAATATACTTAATAAATTAACGTCGATTAGTTTGCTCACACTCGATTTCTTAAACTTGGTCATATAATTTAATAACGAGTTGTTAAATATATGCCTTAGTTTAAAAAAGATATGTGAAATTACAAATTATTGCTAAATTGTTCATGAAACTTACTTGAGTTTTTCGATCCTCCAAAGTTTAAATTTGACGGTTGACGGTTTGGCCAAAGCACAGCCCACTCGATCACGCAAGCGCGTGCAACTTGCGTGATCAAGTGGGCTGGTGCCAAAGATACGGCCAACTTGTTATCAAGTTCTACGGCGTACGAACGAAATACAAGCTGGCCGTCCCTAAACCTATACAATATTTTTTACTAGCCTATAGGCCTAGCAGTGCTGCCATGATCACAAATTTCCTGCTAGCCTTTCAGTCTTTTATGTCTATGGTCTTTCAGTTTGGTAAACTTTGGTTTTACTCTTAAAAGGCCTAACTTTCTATTTTGACGCCACTTTCTTGAGATTTTGAGAATCTTGATGCCCTAAGGTAAATATTCTACCACAAGACTAATTATTGCTTTCATTTTTAAGTAATTTTAGTTAACACATTCTTATTTTGTTTTAATTTCGATTTCCTTATTCATTTTTTAAAATCACGTTAAGCCTACTTTTTAAAGTGTATGTTCTCATTATTCTTTCATTTTTATATATATATACTCCAATTTTATTTAACGAAATCTGTGTGCCATTGCAAATACATAAGGATCTGTGTGTACCCTTGCAAATTCAACAGGATCTGTGTGTACCTTTGCAAATTCAACAGGATCTGTGTGTACCTTTGCAAATTCAACAGGATCTGTGTGTACCTTTGCAAATTCAACAGGATCTGTGTGTACCTTTGCAAATTCAACAGGATCTGTGTGTACCTTTGCAAATTCAACAGGATCTGTGTGTACCTTTGCAAACATAAAAAGGTCTGCGTGTACCTTTTGCAAGTACAAAGGCGTTCTGTGTATACCTATAACAAATACAGTAAAAAAGTTCCACTCATTTTTGAAAAATTGAAATGTTTTCTCGAGAAAAACGAAAGAAAGTAAATCAGCGTTTAGTAATGCAAAAAAGAAGAGCGGAAGTCAAGCTAAAATTGCAAGTTCAGAGTAAATCATTGAAACATGATCAAACCAACAAACTTAAGTGTAAACGGTACTATCTTAAGAACAAGGGGTTCTTTAAAAGAAATAATGCAAAAAACTATGTGGGGCGTAAATCTCTACTTGAGAGAGGGAAAAAAACTAAGAGAACTACTCCGCCAGGTGGAGCAGCTAATTTGCGTTCAAAAAATACAAAACCAAATAAACGGGATAAATTTGTCTTTGCGAAAAACTCCTTAATGTGGGGATTTTCAAAACGAAAAACAAAAAAATTATTGCTGAAAGCTATAAAGGTTTCTAGTCAAACGTCTCACTGAAAGACTGGCACCGTCAAAGTCTTTTGACACCGAGACTAAAAATAGACGCACGAAGTCTATCTCTTACAAGCTAAAATGCCAAGTGCTAGCTGGTAGAATATTGCATTTAAAAAGGCAATTGTATTCGGCTTACCACGCCCAACTAACAGCCGTTGTTAGTGAATTTAAGGATTTTGTCGAGAAAATCAAAGTAATTGGGTCCATTGATCCTGACAATTTGGCAGAAGTTGTGGGTGGAAAAAGGCTTCACAGTAGCCTGAAAGAGGCCTATTTCCATGAAACTACCTATTATCTGATTGGAAATAATGGTAAAATATTGAAAAATGACGATGAGTCACATTATGGCAAAATTTTTCAACTGGATTCTGATGGTCGTGTACGAAAAGTTCTGAAAGACCGTGCTACCAGTTCGACTAAAGAATTGTTTGTTGATGAAATGGGAAATTCGTTGACATGAAAAACAATAACGAGACTAGTAACGTAGAACGAGTTTTACAAGTTAATGAGTCGGGAGTTGTTACGAATCTTTTTAACATTGTTGAAACTGAAGAGAAGAATCCGAAAGCAAATTTTGTGATCAATGAAGGGGGGTTATTGAAACCAAAACAAAACTGTATACTGGGAATGCAGTGATATTTGTAATGTTCGAACTCGAGCCATTGCAAAAGTACTAGCTTTCGTAAACACAGTTGCCAATGCGAATGAAAAATCTTTGACTAAAATTTTTGAGTCTGATTTGGACCTTTGCGAATTAAGAAAAGAATTTTGCAAAAAATCAAACTTGTCTATACCATCAGATGGGGACGAAGTAGGGGTGAGAATAGTTCCGTTCCTAGGACACACTGCTTACTGCGCTGATAGCGAAGAGTGCCAAAGTAATTTGCGTCTTTCGCTGAACTCGCTCCTCATTATTCGGGAATTAGATCTATTCTGAATAATATTTATCGCG